>PVJL010005234.1:0-112196 GCA_004026885.1 Lyroderma lyra | reverse complement strand
TTTTTTTTTTTTTTTTTTTTTCTTAAAGCAATTATGGAGCTAGATTTTTAAAACATTGTAAAATACTAAAAGCTTCCTTTAGTTGTAAGTTGATATGTATTTGTAACTTTTGCCAAGTTGTATTCATATGAAAATTTCACTTTAAATTGGTGGAGGGAAAATCTAATTATGTAACATTTAATTAAAACTTTGAATCCATGCTTTGCCCTTCTCTGTCCAATTACACAATATATTTAGGTTTAGTAATAGGTCTGGTGCAACTTTGATCATAGATTAAAATATACTGAATATATTGATTATCTTCTTAGTATATCTGAAAATAAGATGTTGGAGTTCTATTGAGAGTCTTTAAAATAAACTATTTTTATAAAATACTTTTGGAAATGGATTTTGATTATAAATGCAATTTACCAGTAAATTTAAATGTTTATTATTTTTTTAACAAAGGGTACAGAGAAGGAAAGGAAAACTTTACATATTGGTAGAAGCTATGACTAATTAAAGTAAATACTCATTATGCATAGGCAAACTTTCCATTATATATTGCAAATTTTCTTAATTTGGTTACCATTTAGTAGATTTTACCATTTAACCACTTAAAGGAAGACAAGATTATTCACCATAAAATACGTTATTTATTCACAGTAAGATGTATTTGACCTTATACTAGGAAACTGTGCCTTCCACATGTGTTTCCTGGATTCTCACATGCCTGGCACAAATTAGGTGCTCAATAATTATTTAATGAGTGACCGACTGAATTTAGAGTTTTTAATTAAATGACCAGTGAGTATTATTTTACATCATGAAGCATAAATGTAAGGACAATTATAGAATTTAGAAATAGGGAAGGCCTTAGAAGTTGTCTAAACTGGTCCTCATTTAATAAATAAAAAGAGGATCTTATCTAAGGGTTCCAAAGAGGTAAGTAACTTAAGTAAGGTCACTCAGTAAGATGACAAGGAATTAAGCCTCATTTTCTTTATTCTCTGATCACCACTTTCAGTAAATTGGTGCTTCCCAATCTTTCATTCTCTGACACTCTTAGAAAATATTTGTGTGCACATCAGGGTCTTCTGGGGACCATTCATCACAAGCCCATGGGAAACTTGGACTTGGGAAACACCCAGGTGCTAATTCACCTCCCCGTGAGCTAAGGAGTGTGCGGGGCTCCTGGGGCCCAAGCTGAGAAACTTGTGCTTGGGTTTACAGTGACTTTATCATGTGTTTTACTTTATTCTTTCTTGAAATCTTTTTGTAGCTTTTGTTTAGGAGTTACCTTTCTGGATTACGGCACAGTCTTTTTCTCATTGATAGAATATTGTCAGTTAAATGAGATTATATCTGAAAACTAAAAAGAGACAAAACAAAAGTGTTTTACAAAAATGGGAAGAGTAAGATGTTATCTATTGTTGGTAAATCAACAAGTTGTTAAAATCACACTGGCATTTAAAAAAATCTCTGGACCTCTGTATCTCAAGTATTAGTATCTGATCTGACAGTAGATTTTAAATATTAGGAGAAACATAGAGCTGAATGATACCATTTAATACGTGCTTTCAGTTACCTTAAACACTTAGAATACATTTTCCTTCCTCCTCATTCTTCAGGTTTTTGAAACTTCAGGGTGCCTGAGTCACCTATATATAACTATCACCTGAGTTTTGGAGAGCTTATTAAAAATGCACATTCTTGGACTTTATCCCGGATTCAAATCCAGTAGATCTGAGCTGAGGCCTAAGAAACAGTTTTTAACAGGTAACGCCCCTGATCCCCGGTGATTGATTTCAGGATGTATTCTTTGTATATAGATTTCAGGGTAAATAGACGACTCCACCTTCTTGGCCATTCACTCTGAAACGTCAGGGAATACTGTTTGGAGTAGTGGTGACGATGTGGGGGTTCATAGGGAAGAAGAGAGAAATAAAGCCATGGCTATTTAAATTGTATCTGTGGCATCTTGTTTGGTTCTCAGAGCTCTATTTTGTCAACTGTGTCTGTCTTTGGAGTTTAAGAGAAGGACCTATTTGGAAGAGAAATACAGTTTTCACCATTGCCATCTTAATCATACAGTGCTGCTTTTAAAATTGTGTAGCCTTAGATCTTTAAACTGCTAGCTGGTATAAAGATACCTACAATGATAGAGAATTCTTTATTTGAGCCTTTTCCTGTGATAAAGCAGATGGACACTCACACGACTGGATGCGGATAATGCCTTTGCACACCTGCAGTTGTAAATGTGTAAAATTAAAATTACTGCTTAAGCTAGTACTAATGTGTTTTATTTTTGAGATGAATAGCACTGTCACTATCGTTTTACAGTACAGAAAAGATAGTGAGGTCCATGGTAACTGGTTGACTTGTCTACTTATTAGAAATAGATATTAAAAGAACTGGATTGAGACTGTCTAGTGGAAACCTGGAATAGAAAGTGCAGTTTCAGCATTTACCAAAGAACGTAAAAGGCATGTAAAATGCTAAAGGCAGACTCCAAAATGTACCTGTCTCCTGTAGCTTCATTATTAGTAGACCCTAATGATCAGTGCTAACTGGTCACAAGGGAGATGGCAAGGACCCTGTGTGCAGAGGTCTCCCTTGTTTGGGGGCAAAGAAGAGTATAGAATAGTTTCTCTTCCCATCCTCTGCCCCTACTACTCTTAGGCTACTTTTTTTGGACATTTGATGAATAGATGACTCTGAGTTCTAGTCTGCTATCATTTTAAACTAATAACAAGTATTTTAAATTCTCAGGTGCGGAGTTCCCTGATGGTGTAGTGGCTTAAGGCTTCGGCATTGGCGCTGTCAGCGCTGTGGCCTGGGTTCGATTCCCAGTCAGGGAGCTACCCGCATACCAAAAAGCAAAAAACAAAACAAAACAAAAAATTCTCAGGTGCTAAAAATTTTAGTGTATTTTTTAAGGACAAGGTTTCTTAAAATAATCATAATGATTTGGGGGAGATAGAGTCTCAGACATAATGTATCATTTATATATTCTATTTCAACAGTAATGTTGCTGTTTGCATTCAATTTTATAAATATACATTAACATTTTTAAGACAATAAAATTAACTGGTTTCAATGCTTTCTATTAGTTCTTTTACACAGTGTCTCCTCGTTGAGTTTTGTTGCAGAAAAAGGCAATACTTCCCCTCCTTTGGAAGGTACAAGCCAGGGAATTGGGGCAGGGGAAGGGAAATAATTAACTTACACATCTACTTCTCACCCTTTCCCAGTCGGTTTGGCTGACGTACTTGAGGTAGGCTTGAGAAAATGTTTTTACTTCAGACACTGTCTTCACATGCTCGATATGTAGAATTTTTCTAAATAGTGTACTTCTTTAAGTGCTAGGGAAAATAAATTAGTACATTGTTAGATACTAGATTCTTTTAAACAAAAAACTAAAACTAGATTAACATTTATAGAGTGAATTTGTTCACAAAATATGCATTCATAAAATCTTTGTTCTGACATTGCGTATTTGAAATCAACAAAAATAATCTCTGAGATATAACTGTTAAAAATAGATACTTTTAATAGAATAGAATTCTTTGTCAGGTAATGTTGCAGCTACATTATTTATGACTTAATACATTCTACATTATTTATGATTTAATACATTCTACATTATTCATGATTTAATATATTTAGGGTAAAAAAATCCCACACGTGTCTCCTTCTCTGCAGATAAATTACCAATATTGTTAAAGACTTTCTCTACTTCTTGTTCTGTAGCCTGGTCTGACCCTAACTTTATGTAGTGATTATGTTCCAGAAAATGAAGGAAACAGCTACGATAGTGTGCCTGAAACTAAAATTGAGGAATATCTTCATAACACCATCTATCAGATCAAAGTACTTGTTTTGAGCTACTAGCAGCAATGAAATTACATCTCATTTTTGACTCTGTACCCAAATTGTTGTCATTGATGGATTAGACTTGGTGCAGTTACTTAGTGTCTTGGAAACGAGGTACCAATTTGTGTATCAAATGGTAATATAATGAAAATTGCTAGTGAGGAAAAATATGAAAATTTCTTCTGTACATTGAATAAAAAAGTATGTATTTTTAATATACGAGAGCTGTCCAGAAAGTATCCAGCCATATAATACGAAAAACAGGCATTTATGGCTGGATTTTTTCCGGACAGCCCTCATACGTGTGTGTGTTTGTGTGTGTGTGTGTGTGTGTGTGTGTGTGTGTAGTGTATTATAAACCAGTACAAAAAGCCTGGTAGTTATGCATATTTTAGTTGGTTAGTGCCTTTCATTTCTACTCATAAGGTTGGTGAAACGGGATAAATATTACATTGGGTTGCTTTGTAGTTGCTTGCATTACACCATCCCCGCACCAGACCAAAGTGATCTTACGTGGTAAAAGCTTTTTATTCACTTTGAGGCTAGATGGCCTACTAAACATTGTTTTTAACAAGAGATATGACCCAAATAATAACATACAACAAATACAAAGTAGTAAAATCTGTTAGTGTGAACCCCTTTTAAAATGTGATAAATAGATAATGGTGGTCTATACGTAGATGGTAGAGATGAACTTGTAAAAGGTTCCCGATATCAATAACACTACAGGGTGCAAAACCTTTTATTGCAGCTCTTTAAGCCTTTCATGACATACAAGAGTGCTGGGAAAATAGTCTGTCTCTCCTCCATCCCACCACTCTTACAAATATCACTGTGACTACATATCATGCCCTGTTTCATCTTAGATATGATTTAAGACTGTCAGGCTTAGTTATGTGAGCTGTCTTAGTAGCTGGCTGTTTGATTCACAGCAAAGGATTGATTTTTTTTTTTTACACATCAGTTCGGTTTTTGATCAAGTATAATTGGTGGTATATTTACTGGTAACAACATGAGTTCAAATGAATTCTGTTTAGCAAGATTATAGGCAGAGAAATATTTAAGGGTAGAAGAAAATAACTGTAGGCATTAACTTTATTGATACATTCAAATATTGTTAGTTTGAACCATAAGAAATTTTCTACAAAATGGCAACTTTATGTAGTTCAATCTATTATGGACTATAGACTAAATTCCTTTATTTATTTTTCTCCTTAGAACATCTCCCTGTACCATTACTCTCCAGGACACATTTTGGGAAATACTGTCATAGATGATAGCTGGCAGAAATTGGTGGTAGTGCACATTTCTGGGAGAGGTCTTTGGTCTTGCTAGGAAGAGAATCTATTACAAGATCACAGGGCTTGGAAATACCATTAAAAGATATTGTATTAGGTTAGGAAACTTCTGTTCTTTAGTGTAGGCTCTGTGGTTCTTAACCTGGGGTTTGTTGTTGTTGTTCTCCATTGTTGTAGAACCATTAAAAATGTGAGATGTACATTTTTATTTTAAGGAGAAAGGGTCGATGGCTTTCATCTTTTTAAAAAATAGCTGAAGAGGGGCTGGAGAGAGAGTCTCAAGGTTTTCTTCTTTTGGAGCAGGTACAACTAAATGTTTCTCAAATTTAATAATGCACAAATTAAAAAAAACTTTGTATGGACACCCAGGAACTTATCCTCAGATCACAGTTTGGGACACACTGAGTTAGGAAACTAGATTTCATTCTATGAAAGTGTCTTTTCAATTTCTAGTGACAGTTTTTATACCTGTAAGAATGTATCTGTGGACTTCAATTTAAAGAAACACTATACTAAAGAATGCTGGGTTTCAAATGGCTGCATAGGGAAAACTTCCCAATGATTATAGCTAGGAATAGAGAAAACATCTAATGGTCTTAGATATCTAGAAAATCTCTAGCACGTATGTTTCTGCCCAGTGGGGAATTTTTTTTATAATTTACTATAAACAGGAATTCTTAAAGGAAAGGGGCAATATCTTTAGCCTAACAAATTGAGGTGTTTGTCTCTGCTTTACAGAGCTCATTCCAGACATACTGTGGTGAAGGCTGAAATTTGAGTAAGTTCACAAAGTCTAAAGATGCAAGGTTTTTGGAAGTTGGTGTTAGAGAATTAAAATATGTAGTGTTATAACCAAAACTAAGAAAACAAAACTGTTTATGTTTAAGGAGACATTAGTGCTGAGAGCTTTTGCTAGGAATTTACCAGCACATATTTAATATCTGTGCTTACTGTTGGTATAAAGACAGACACATACACACACTTGAAAATAATTCAAGTTAATTCAATATATTTTCTCTTTATCCACTTAGAATTTTTACTTTTATCATAATTCTCATTACAGCAGTTATGCAATTAAGCTACAATAGTTCCAAGAGTTTTATTTTATGCCATGGGTTAATATTTCATAACATTCTTGTATATATTAAAGTATTCTGTTGAAAATGTTGTTTGCTTTTTAAATTAGTTATAATTCAGTTGTTTCACAAATTGATGTCAAATAATTAGTAAGAAATTTTAGATTGTTCTTAAAATTAATACATACTTTTAAGGTTATATACACTGTTGATATCAATCAAAAATCGATGTATGTGTTGCTATATTTTGTTAATTTTGATAATTTATTTTGAATATTTTTAGCAACAACTTAGACTTCTAAGGCCTGTTTAATTGAATGATGGTTGCATCTTTATTCATTTGTTTATTACAGAAGAAGCAGTTTTCTTTCAAGAGGCAATTTGGTACTATAATGATTATATTAATTTACATGATAATTTGGCAAACATTTATATGTAGGCTTTTGTTTGACCTTGAAAATTATGCATAGAAATAAATTGTAACAAATACAGTTGACAGAGAAGAGTTATGTAAAATAGCTGCAAAATTTTGTTGCACACATATACATAAAAATGTACAACTTGTACTTTAAATAAGAAATAATATCCTATTGGTAACACTCTTTGGTCAGTAGTCATATGAAAAGCATTTGACTTTTTTTCTGTTTGTAGTGTTTGCCTATGGTCTTTTAAATAAAAATGTAACTCATAGGATGTGGACAGTCAATTCACAAAAATATGACCAATAAAAATTTGGAAAAAGAATGCTCAGCCTTGAAATAAATGTAAAGAAATGCAAGTAAAATTAAGTAGAATACTATTTTCAGATTTTTAAATTCACAAATAATAGATAGAAAGGAACATGATTATTATACTATGTTTGGCCGAGCTTGCAATAAAACAGGCATGTCCTGGAGAGTTTGGAGAAAGATGAGCTCAGGGCTTTAAATTCCAATCTCACAACCTGGGAAAGGACCCAGATAACTTCTGTATTATCCTGAAATAAACACACACAAAAAACAACTCCCTCCACAAAATCAGTTGTAGAGTTAAAATGTATGTAAGGAAACCAAACCCAAGTCTGATGCTATGATTGGCTGAACTTGCAAATACAACATGAGTGAATCTTAAAGACAGGTGTGAGATGGTATTTTATTGTGGTTTTGATTTGCATTTTCTTAACAGATAGTGAAGTTGAGCAGTTTTTCATATATCTGTTGGCCAATGGGATGTCTTCCTGGGAAGTGTTCACATATGTGATAATTTCTTAAGCCATGCATTTATGTTCCATGCAATTTCCTATATGTGTATTATTTTTCAAAATCAAAAGGACTGAAATAAACAACCCTGAAGTGGCTTCTCATCTCATTCAGGGTAAAAAGACAAGGTTCTTAAATGGCCTATAAGTCCTTCGATGATCAGGCCCCCTATTAGCTGTTTGATTTCTCATTTCTTTCTCTCTCTCTCTCTCTCTCTCTCTCTCTCTCTCTCTCTCTCTCTATATATATATATATATATATATATATATATATATATATATATATTCCTGCATCAACACACAGAGTTAAATGTGATTGGAGGGAGTTCCCTGATGGTGTAGTGGCTTAAGGCTTCGGCGCTGGCGCTGTCAGCGCTGCGGCCTGGGTTCGATTCCCAGCCGGGGAACTACCCACATACCAAAAAAGCAAAAACAACAAAACAAAACAAAACAAAAAAAATAAATAAATGTGATTGGAGAAAACCATATCACCATGCTGTCTGGTGTTACTTGAAATTCATAACTACTAAACCTATAATGGATCCTTTAAAGCTGCCTGGAAATGCAGTATATTTCCCTAGTTCAATCACTGGTCACTCAGTTTAGTGACAGTTTCACACATCTCCCCTATCTTCAAGCCCAACCCCCAGTTTCACTGTCTTTCCTCACTCGTAAGTATCAAGTTTGCTTGCCTCTTTGTACAGGGAAAATACAAACGATTCTGTTGGATGGGCACAGAGATATATCACCCACCTCCCCCTTCAAGGACAGAGCATTACCCAGGTGCTGGGAGGCTGTCAGCAGATACCCTCCCACAAGTGGCTCCTTCAGAGTCCACCTCACCTATCAAGAGCCCAGCAGTACACACTTCCAGAGGAAGCCCAAACCCAATGACTGTTGAGGATGTGGGTGGTGGTGGCATAAGACACTGAGGGACCGATCCAGAGCTCTCTCTGGGGCTGGTAAAGGCTATCAGGCATTCATCATAGTTTGAATGTTTATTTCCCGGATCATGGTTCCTCCCTCTCCCTTCCATAGGTGTTGATCACTAGTAAATATTCAGCATTCCAAACGCCATCTCACTTTTGCTTCCAGAGCAATCCGTGACACCTCAGAAAGCATTCAGACTCCCATCACTGTGTCTGTCTACCAGCCTGCTTCTGTTCCAGTGTCCTGTGACTGTCATCTTTAAATAGTGATTTTATTTAGGGGCTGTCCCTTCGTTTGTGTACCATATATGCTTATTCAAAGACCACCCTAGAAGTTTTCCCCTCCCACTGCTTACATCACCAGTCTTTCATTACTGGAAAAACTGCTATTCTCCCATCCTATATTTAAAAAAAAAAAAAAAAATTGGCCCATATCACCAGTTAATGCCATATTTCTGTGCTCTTTAAAACATCAAAAAATAAAACACAACCAAACAACTTTAAAAATGATCTGTATTTCCAGTCTTCAATTCCTCTTCCCCCATTTCTCTTTAATTTATTCTAACAAGGCTTTTGCCCTCACTACTCAGTGAAAAGTTCTCTGTCAAAGGCATGAAGGCCTTCCACCATGCACACTACAGTGGTCTCATTTCAGCCTTCATCACACTTCTTTTCATGATCGATAAGTTTCTACCCTTTCAAGTTTTATCCCACTTGGGTTCTATGGTAGCAAACTCTTGTTTATTCTACCTCACAGACCACACTTTCTCAGATGGCACAATTCCAAGAGGTGCCATTTACCCAGACACAAATGTAAATGCTGGTTCCTGGAGTTGTGCAGCAGGGTGGCTCTGCTTCTCAGCCTCCTCTTCTGGTTGGTTCTTTCTCTGACTTAATGGAGGAGTCTCACAGAGCTGTCAGCTTGGTGTGTTTCCGTTTACTGAGTACACTCATCTCTTTTCCAGACTTTACTCAGATTCAGAAATCCACAGACTACCTGACATCTTTACATCTCTGAATTTGGACATTTTAAATGAGCTGACAATGACCAAAGAAATTTACCCTCTGCCCACCCCTGTCAGCTAATAAACGTCGTCATCCCTTCCTCCCTTGACTCTGATATTCATCACTTTGTTTAACATAAAAGCAGCCTTCAGCTTTGTATCTAACAATATGTTCAATATTTGTCACTAAGAAAAACAACAGTGTGATATACAGCAGTCAGTCATATCCATAAATCTGTCAAAAAAAGGAGACTTTTTTTTGCCAGATACACTTAGATAAGGAGTTTTCTAAGGAGTCTTTGCAAAGTAAGTGCGGGGGTTTATATTATGTGAAAAGAAACACATTTTCTAGTTATTGTAGAAGGGAGAAACAAACTCAGGCAGCTCTACCATTGTGAGTCTTTCATCCATTTTCTAAATACAAATAAATCCCTAGAAACTGTGGTTCTTGATTCCTAGGATGACAAATAGAAATATCTGTACTATAAGTGGCTAGAGCTTGTCAATAGTGGGTTCAAAAACTAGAGTTTATGGAAAATAAAATAGAAAAACAAAAATCAAAACTCAAATTCATCTTAAGATCTCTAGAAATGCACTGAAACACACAGGCATCACTTTTGCTGGACTTAGATTTCCAGGGCAGTGAGAGGACAGACAAAATCCATTTACCGTGCGAGTTACTTTGAAAGTAAAGATGGTGGCATTCGCAAATGTTATTACCATGGCTGGTGATGGTAACTGCAAATCTGCCAGCCCGGTCAGGCGTTCTTTGGTATGGAATGGTTTCCATGGAAACCCTGTCTACAACCCACAGATTTCATGTACTATATGTCCTGGCTAAATAAATAATGAAAAGCTGTCTTCTTATTTAATGATACCTAGATTTGCATGCCCATAGGCAGGATGCCACCTCACCATTTGCAGGGAAGAAGGAATGAGAGACATGGGAAGTACAGATTTCATGTCTCTATTTTAAAAGCACAGTCCATATTAAGTTATATTTTCATTTCACCTCAGATCAGAAGATCACACGTGTATCACTGGCCATTCATACCTCACTGTAATCCTAGGCTACTCTCACACTCACTAAGGGTGGCAATGACCTTTGAACACATTCACGAGTGTGACGTGATTCTGAGAAACAGCTTTCTATGTAAGTTGATGTCAGGTTTTAGCTCCTCATAGAAGAGCTGTGTCCTTCCTAATACCAGATCTCATGAGCAAGTTGGCATGTTTTTCTGGCTCTCAGAGGGTTATGTCATCATCCCCTTGTTACTACCTGTCTTTCTGTATGTGCTTCAATGTTACTTTCTGTATTCATCAACTCAGAGAAAAATACCTTAATCAAATTTAGCTTCATAATAAGAGGATTTTTTTTTACTTCCTAGACAATTTGAAGGTGAAAGTAAAGGAGTTTTAATAATTTCAGAGTGAAAATTTACAACTTTTTCTTCTTTTCCTAAAAGTAACACTTGTAGGCCAATGTTTCAGTGTAGTTTAGCCAGTTACTATCAGATTTTTAACCAATAAATTATTTTAAACACTTCATTTTGAGGTAACTTGTGGCATAAATTACAAATTTTATATTGTAATAGGAAATATAAAGGTTAGAGGTAATGGGGGGAAAAGAAAGAGGTATTATTGAATTGTCTATGAAAGAAGTAATTTGCTCTAGTTGTGTTCTCTCAGCCCTTGCAAGATTAAGTGTCTACTGGACAAAAAGAGGGTTTAATGAAAGCATCAAAACCTTGTATGGCCGGAGTTGTTTTAATGAAAAGCCTGTTTATCCTCCAGACAGAAATATCCTGAAATGTGGTAGGTACTGTTGGAGAATTCTAAATAATTTATTGTCAATTTGTAGAAAGATTTAGGGAGAGAAAGGAGGCAAGGAGGACCTATGTCTTCCTGAGCCTAATTTCATCAAGGAACTATAACCAAAGGAAAAAGACTAAATCCTTTTCTTGTGAGAATCTAACCTGAAAAGGGAAGGACACCATAGATGAACAGCAATGACCTCTCAGCAGCCAGTTCTTTAGGATAAATGTGTTTTTCTCTGGTGCATAGCACCTACAGTAATTACTCATTGAGTGAATGAATGAATGGATAAATGAATGATAGAATAAATCAAACAGAGTATTTTTGCTTGTTAACTTTAATTGAATACATTTTAGTGACAATATCCCATACATTAAAATCCCCATATTTCCTCTTTTTATTACCATGTGAAGAATAATGAAGGAAAATATCAGTGAAAAGCTTTATATATTGTTTTAATTGTAAGCATTTGTTGCTTTAACAAATAATATGAAGGGGAAGTTTTGACTAAATGGAATATAGGTTAGTGTAAAAGTATGACAAGTTTTCATACTGAACTCAGCGCTCATCATTTGAATATTATTTTCTTAGGAAGTGGTGGGCATTTTAATAATTGAGAGTGGGGAATAAGAGATGCGCTTTAAGGGCTAATCTATGTTAAGACGTTTCAAAAAAAGAGATGTGTAAGCCATTGGCCAATGGATTTGAATGAATGGTTATAGGAAAATAAAATATGTGCTATGTGCTGTTGTCTAGGTATCTTCATCTATTTCCTCCCCTCCTCCCACATCCCAGTCTCTTACTCTTTAATAACCCTCCCTTGCCTTTAACAGTTAGTTACATTGGAAATGATGGAGTAGAATGACAGGATCTCAAAGGTCAAGGTTCAGTGACTTCAGATACTGTGATTTCTTAGAAACCCAAAGAGGTTATTTCCTTAATAAACTACTAATGTATGCAAATTATAATGTATACAGGAGGAAAGAAAACCTAATCTCCACACTCAAGCAAGCATTAAGGTTTGACATACAACAGTGCACTGCAACATAGGTAAAGGATCTTGAAAATAGTATCTATTTCTGGTATTTCAACTCCTATTTGTCAGACATTATCATAGGGAGCAATATTGTCTCCAAAGAGGGAAAACTTGATTCTTAGAAAGTGAAAAATTCTGACTCTTTTTATTTACAAAGCACAGATACATATACAGTAATTAGATATACAATATATCTGAGGTATTAAAATTTCATGACGGGGAGATTAGGAAAATATATCTAAATGAAGCTTCTTAGGTGGAGCATAGTGGGGAAAAAAAGGTTAAGAAACAGTATTGTATTTGTGCTTTTAGTGTACTAAAGGCTTTTATCCTCTCCCAGGTTCTGGCTAATGGAACAAGTGGTAGAGAACTAAAAGCCCAATGGGAACAAAATTTTAAAATCATTGAACCAATGCAGGATTTTCAGATAAAAGCTTATTTGTGGACTGTTCCTAGATCTGGGACTGAAGTGAGAGCACTCTTCTCTGAATTGAAGTCAGTTCACTCCTGCAAGATGGTCTAAACTTGAAAGAGAAAGAGAAAAAGCCTAGTCCTGGAGAGAAAATGGCATAGGGAGAGTGCAGTGTTCTCGGACCCGCAGGCGGAGGAACTTACCGTCGTTAGGAGCCAGACGGTTCTGCTCTGGGGGCTCAGTGGTCCCTCCTACTAGCAAAATGGTCCAAAGAGAATCAGGATTAGCCACTTTTCCTAAGAAAGGTAGGCATGGAGAAATAACTGCGTTGAACCTTTCTTTGAAAATAGGGGAGAAGGACAGAGAATTCTCTCTAATGTAGTACTAAAACTCAAAATGAATTTTCTCTACTAATTTTGCCTAATTTCCTGATGAATAGATCTTTGTGTTGGAGTTGCATTTATAAATATTTGTCTCACACCAAGTGTTTAATATAATAAGTGATTTAAGCTGTTTTTCTAAGTTCATTTTTAATTAAAATAATAATTTTCATTTTGAAACTGAAAGCATATTTATTGGCTGATACTGTATTGAGACGAGGAACACATAGGCAGAAGGAAGAAAAGAAAAAAAAAGGAATGGAAGGGAGGCAACAACTGAATATTCATGCTTCATGCCTTTTCAGAAATTCTTTTTAGCCTTAGTTTTCATTGGAGAGAATGGAAACTCTGGGCTGGTGATCCTCCAATAGGACTTTCTGCTGGTGGAAACGATTTGCATTGGCACAGTAGCCACTAGCTACGTGGGCATATTGAACTCTTGAAGTGTGGCTCGTGGAACTGAGGAATTGCATTTAAACTTTATTTAATTTCATTTGATTGAAATTTATATAGCTACTTGGGGCTAGTGCCTGCCATATTGATCAGTGCAGCAGGTGGGGTATGAGAACATTTGTATATTTAACTTTACACACTCAAAATACTTAGTTTAAAATAGTATGAAAAGAACACTGGTTACTCATGTGAGTTTTCCTCATGTCATTGGTTGAGGCTCCCAGGCTAGGAACATGTCTCTGACTAGGACAACTGTCAATAGCAGCACCCAGTTCACAGTCCAAATCCAGAGGCTTCCCACGGGGGTAGTAAATAAAAGTGCATTGATTAATTGTGCATTCCTTAATTAAAACCTGAAATCCTAAAAAAATGGTTGAACTTACTTTTAGAGAATATTGTTACTGACATTATGTTTAAATGCATCATGCAATTTGGAACAAAATGTTAAGAAGTAAACTTTTCAGATATAATTGGAAAGTTGTTTATTATAATTTTTCTTATTCACAATCGTTACTTAAGCTTAATTCTCAGCAGGAACTAAATCAAAGCTTGCATTCAGTAATAAAAACCAGCAGCCTATTATTGAACATTGAAAAATAAGCATGTTTTCCACATCTACTGAAGGATTTGAGATGAATACAAACCAGACATGTGCATGTATTTTATTTATAAAATGAAATATACTTACAGGGTCAAAGACAAGTACATTTTTAGCTTTTATTTATTTCCAGCTTTCTTGAGATATAATTGATATATAACATTGTATAAGTTTAAGGTGTACTACATGTTGATTTGATACATTTATGTATTGCAAAATGATCACCATCATATTAGCCAACACCTTTCTGACATATAATTGCCATTTCTTTTTTGTAGAGAGTCCATTTAAGATTCACTCTCTTAGCAAAATTCAAGTATTTAATACAGTATTATTAGATATAATCACCATGCTGAGCATTAGATCCCTAGAACTTGTTACTCTTATAAGTGGAAGTTTGTACCCTTTAACCAACATCTCCCCATTTTCTTCATCTCCCCCAACCCTGGACAACCAGCACTCTACTACCATCTCTTTCTCTGAGTTCAGCTTTTTTAGATTATACATGTAAGTGGTATCATACAGTATTTGTCTTTCCCTATCTGATTTACTTCACTTAGCAAAATACCCTCAAGATTTATTCAAGTTGTCTCAATGACAGGATTTTCTTTTTTCTCATAGCTGAATAGTATTCCATTATATAGAGGGTTCACCCTGCAACAATACAGGTTTGAACTGCACGGGTCCACTTACACGTTCAGTTGATCTGCACAGTTCAAACCAGTGTAGTTCAAGGGTCAACTCCATGGTTGAAATCCGCATATGCAAAGGGGTAACTGTAGTTATTCTCAGATTATCATTCCTAACCCCAATGATATTCAAGGGTCAGCTGTGTACACCACATCTTTTTTAATCCATTTATTCATGACAGTCACTTAGTTTGTTTTCATATCTTGGCAATGTTGAATAATGCAGCAATGAACAAGAGAATGCAGATATCTCTATGAGAGACTGATTTCAATTCCTTTGGATATACACCCAGAAGTGGGATTGCTGGGTTCATAAGGTAGTTCTATTTTTAATTTTTTGAGGAACCTCCATAGTATTTCTCGTAGTGGCTACACCAATTTATATTCCCACCAACAGTGAGTAAGTGTTCCCTTTTCTTCACATCCTTGCCACCACTTATCTCTAAAAGCAAGTATATTTTATTTTACTTCACTCTTGGAAAGAATTAAGTAGGCATTTTATTTTGTAGGAATGAAATTTTGCTTCTAATAAGATGAAAATGCTGTCCAGCATGTTTATTCTCTTAAGAAATTGTTATTTCCAACAGAAAATTACAGCAACTATAAAATGCTACCTTCTAAAGTCAAGACATAGTATGAGAGAGAACTGTATGCACATCAATTGGTCACATGTTAAATAGCTAACATTTTTTAATGAATTATAGATAATAGGTTCAAAGTATGAGTTTCAGGTTGTGATTGCTTCCCTTGTTTTCTTCAACTTTATGATCTAATTATAGGTAACATTTATTAAGCATTTAAAATTATATTCCAGGTAGCATTTTAAATTTTAATTTTATAGATGTTATTTCAGTGCTCATAACAGGGCTGTTATATAAGAGCTGTGATTTTCTGAATTACACCATGGAGTAAACTGCCCCTCACAGTGGTAAATTTACCAAGAGAGCAAATTGCAGAGCTGAGCTTTGCGTTAGATCCTGCCTCTGTCCAGACTGTCTTAAGAATTTTAAGAATATTTAACAGCACAAGCAAAAACAATAATATGAACTCTATAACTAGTGATTATAAAAGAAGGGTCTGCTGATGTCTTTGTGTAACACTTTAGAGTGTAACTTTTGATAAAATCAAGGATGAAGAAAAATTTGTATTGCCCCTAATATGATAATTAAAATTTCAAGTGCCTATTTTCTTTGATTTGAGACTTAAAATGTCCTAATGCATGAAAAGACCCTGAACAAATTATTGAGTTGTGGCTATACTTAAGTTGGATTTATCTTAGGCACCTGTAATAGCTTTCTTTGCCATTTATACTAAATCTCCAGAAATTTTACAAGACTTAAGCGATAATTACTGAGGTCAGAAAGACCAGTCTACCGGCATTCTCATGCAACAACTTGCTGGGATATTATTCAGAAATTGAAGCTTATTTTCATTGCACTGTAAATTATTTCTTAGTGATTATTTATTACAACTTTGGTTAATAAATTAATGAGCTTAGAGATTGGGATGGGTCTTATTAAATATAAATGTCTATTCATTCTCACCACTTTAATACAGGTAAGTCATTTCAGAAATAGAGATACCAGCATCTTTGTGTGCCCATGTTTTGTTATATTCAGTATAACTAAGAACAAAAATCACATGCATAAAATATAACAGAAAACAGTCCACTATTAACTATATTTTTATGGGCATTTCTACAAAAGCATTTTTATTAGATATGTTCCCTTTTATTAAAAACTCACTTTTATGAAATGATAAGTAGTTCAAGTATGACATTAATGGAAACTACAATGTTAAGCATATGTCCATTTACACATGTGTCTAGAGAGCTATTGAGATCACCTGCTGCATACCCTGTACTGTGGTACACAGAGGAGTTTGATCCAAGCAAAGATATATTCTCTGTCTGCAACAAGTATACAATCTAGTTATAAAGGAATGTCTAGGAAGCAATCAAAGAAAAAAATCTAAGCTCATTACTGGCTCACACTTTAACAATCACCACTTACGTGGCAATCAAAGCGAAGCGGTGCTTTTGCTATTGTTTTAGTAGCAGAATACAAAGACTTATGAACTGGAATATTGAATGGAAGGAAAAACTCAACTGCCTGTGAGTCATTGTAAATTGTGCAAGAGTCAGTGTAGAGGCTCTGACCTTTCAGGGTTGAAACAGAGCCTCGGAGTGTGTTTTCTTCCTTTCACTTTGCTTTACTTCCGTCTCGGATGTGGAAGGTAAAAACTTGGGAAGAAACAATCATAAAGGAGAGATGGAGAAAGGCTGTTTTCTCCTCTGGGAGCTGCCCTCTGATCGATGAAAAGGGAAGAAAGGAAGTTTGAAGTCACAGCCTGCAGCAGGAATAAGGCCTGGAGGAGTTGGCTTCTAAAGAAACCTCTAAAGATCAGTACTGTTAGTCTTGATGCTGGAACCGAGGCGTGTGAAAAGAAGGTCAGGGTGTTTTTCTGAGCTCGAAAGTGATAAATAATGAGAACCACCAACCAAAGTTCGTTGAGAATAGCACCGATTTTTATTTAGGTTTTTAGTTAACTTTTACAGGCTGTTTTTCTATGAGAAGGTGCACTTGACTGCTGAATGTTTAACCTCACTTAGGTAGTAAAGGTTTAGTTTTAGAAAATGGAGAAGGCCTGCTTATCTTTACTGAGACCAAACATTGTAGTAACATAAATAGGCTTAGCCCTTCTTGGGGAGCTGACTTTTGTGAGCTCACGGGTAGTGCACATTATTGTACCCGAAGTTTCCTGGATTATAAAGGTTCTTAAGCAAAAGATTTTGAAAGCTAGTACTGAATGACTCAAGAAAGCTAAACTTTAGGCCCTCTGTGTTAGTCTGCTTAGGCTGCATAACCACATACCGTACCCATGGCTTAAACAAACACATTTATTTTCTTTTCTGGACTGGAAGTCCAAGATCAGAGTGCTGGCAAATTCCGTTTCTGATGACACCGCTCCTTCTGTCCTGTACTGCTGTCTTCTCTGTGCACATGTGATGAGAGAGTGAGAGCTCTGGTGTCTCTTCCCCTTCTTATTAGGACACCAGTCCCATTAGGTTAGGGTCCCACATGGATGGCCTCATTTAACCTTTATTATCTTCCTAAAGGTCCTATCTCCAAATACAGTCACAACTGGGTATTAGGACTTCAAAATATGAAGTTGGTAGGGGGAACACAGTTCAGTCCATAAAATCTTTCATCCACTGTGCTGCCACATTGATTTTGTCATAGCTGTGCCCAGGTATAGAGTGTCAGCAGCCTGTGGACCTGCCTTCACCTAGAGCAGGCACAGCCAACCTGTGGCCCCGGGACGGCTTTTGAATGTGGCTCAGCACAAATTCTTAAAACATTATAAGACTTCTTTGTGCAGTTGTTTGTTTTTGTTTTTTAGCTTACCAGCTATCGTTAGCATTAGTGTATTTTATGTGTGGTCCAAGACAATTCTTCTTCCGCTGTGGCCCAGGAAGCCAAAAGTTGGACACTGGTGACCTAGAGCCTACTGTCTCTTGTCTCTTATTTCATAAGAGAGCTCTCTCTCTCTCTCTCTCTCTCTTTCTTTCTCTCTCTGTGTGTGTCTTTCTCTCTCACACACATAACACACACACACACACACACACACACACACACACACACAGTCTAGAGAACCTAAACTTTGACATACATATAAGCACTTCACTATCCTCTCTTCCTTTTCTCTCTGCAATGCCCAGTAAAAGGATTTTCTCCACATCATTTCTTTTGACTTTTCTCCTCTTTCTCATTCTAGTTAAACTTTAGTGATAGATAGCAGTTAATCCTCTACACTATCAAAATGTCTGTGAATTAAATTTCTCAGAATTGGTTGTTGGTATGCTAGTGGGAAGAAAAATAATTTTAAAAATTTCTCTTAAGTCCGTCAGTATGGCTATTGTCTTACTGCATAATCTTACTTTGGAATAATAAATTTAAGCCTTCTTAGGCAATATGTAATATTTTATGTGATTCATTTTATAGGTGTGACTAAAAAAAGAAATAATCGCAAGAAAAAAATAAAACATTTTATATATGTACAAGGCAAAGTAGAACTTGGATGAAACTCATTCTATTTTACTGTGACAAGAAATGTTTACATTTAGGTTCTTGACTTTTCTATATCAGGCAAGTTAGAGTGCTTTTCTCTATGCGATGGTACAGGGGATAATTAAACCAACAAGAGCAAGGTGAGTGAGCTGCAGAAACACTCTTAGGCAAAAGTGTTTGATTGCCAGTAAAGCTTAGAGATGATAAAAAGAAAGAAGAGGTAAGGATTGTTAGAACACTTACACACCTTGTTAGCAAGTTGTTGAAACTCACTGAAAAGCACTGGTCTGGTGCTCAGATGAATTTAGAAGATGGAAATCATTTCTTGTCCTCTTAAGTTTTTACTAGGTGTCCCGAAACCACCAGTATTTCTGAAATTTTTCTTTGCGCATCAATATCCACATTTTTGTGAGCTCTATGCTGTGGGACCTTCTGGTTATTGGAATTCTTCCCTCTTTGACAGAGAATATATGCTTCAAGATAGGTTTCCTTATCTTTTCTGGTTCCAATTAATGCACCAGAAGCCTAAGAAGATGATTCACATTTTCCTTTATTTATTCAATAAATATTTATTAAGTACCCCTGTTTCAGGCATTGCTTTAAATTCTGAAAACACACAATGACAAGCCACATGCTATACTCTTAAGGAACTCATTGACTGGCAGAGATGACAGAAAGGAATAAGTTATTTTGATTCAGTGAGATGAATGCCTTATTAGAAATAATTATGGGGCACAATGAAATAATAAAGTGAAAAGTGTGGAAAAGGCACCACAGAGAAGGTGACATTTGCACTGTGTCTGGAAGGATGAGTAGGAGTTCTCCAAGCTGAAAAAGAGGAAATAGCATGCTAAGAAAGCTACAGCATGTGCTAAGACAGAGTAGTGAGAAAGCATGATGATAAAATTGCATCTTTATTTTAGTTACATTCTGCTTGACTCTAGGCAAAGTCACAATAATCGGATCTATAATAAATCTTGCCAATTAATCTTTTAAAAATAGAACCAGTAGCATTTACATTTTTACATGTTGGTCTTTAAGGGTGAAATTCACCCTTAAAATGAAGTTCAGTTTCATCCAAATATTTTACAGCATGTGTGCCTTCTTTTTCTGTAAAAACAAGGATAAACTGCAGTTAAAATGACAGTGATGCATCGAGGAGAGGTTTCGATAGCTATGCCTTTATTATGGCACTCATTTTAATCTGTCCAGAAAGAGATGGTTTCAGGGAAATGCATTCTACTCTGATGTAGCCCGGCTGTTCTTTTAGGTCACAGCTGGACAGCTGTGAGCGGAGGACAGGTCTGCTCTGTTCTTCCCTCCTGCCTTCTAGCACCTTCTGAGGAAGAGGAGCTGCTGCTCTGATATATAAATCTAAGACATTCCACTTCTTTCACCAGGGCTGACATAGCTTTAAGTTAAAAATACATGTTAGCTCAGAAATAGTATCCTCTCTCTTTTTTACATTTTATGCGGCTGCGTTAGAGAATTCACTGACACTCTCAGCTGATCTCTTCCCAGCCTTAGGCGATGGTTAGCTCCTCCACGATACGGATGTGAGTGGGGCCTGGGCAGTGTGAGAAAAGGTCACGCTTGGCCAAGCTACGAAACCGCTGCCAGAAATCTGTCTCTGTGGTCGTTGGTCACTGACTCCATGGTGACTTATATGGTACTTTATTTTCCATTCAGCTACGTTTCCTTTTATAGAGGTACCTTGGGACACTTGTGGAAAGAAGGGGTGGGAGGAATGATTGACAGGTTTGGGGCATTTTTCTATGTTTGGATATAATACCACCAAATACTGTCAACTGCTTGCTTTCAATCCTTAACTTTTGGGCACATGCTCAGCAGGCTGGAAAGCGAACTGTTGCAATAAGCATTTGGGAATCAAAAGTGAGTATTGAGGGGTCATTGCAGTGCTGGGTCAGCAGGTACTGGACCATGCTTGACGTAACCAAGAGGAGAAACTTATTTTGAGTTTAGGGAAGATACATCTGGTGTCTGCTGAGGTATATACTGTGGTGGGTATGTTACTTCAGATTACTCCATTAAGTGAATAATTAATTATTAGAAATTGGATACACAAGCTTAGTAACCTAGAAGTTTCAGTCTGAGAGATAGTTCCTTCAAAGGTACTTGCACAAACAGTTAAATATTTATGTATGAAGACCTTACCATCCTGTTTGTAAAACTGAACAGAACCCAGATGACCATAACAGAGAAGTGGTTAAAATGACATAATAATTCATGGTATGTTATATAACAGGATATCAAACATACAATGAAAAAAATGAAGTTTATGTGATCATATTTATTTTGCAGAAATTCACTTCTTAACTAAGCTCAAGGTACAAAACATTATGTATAATATTTATATAATAAGAATAGTGTATGCATTCTTGCATATTCATAAAAGTTCCAGGAAAAATACCTCTCCCTAACACATAATGTACTGTTCATGGTAGTTATACTTGAGGAATAGATGGGAGTGCATGTGTATGTATTTTTTAAAAATTATGTGCATGTATCATGTTTATGATAAAATAGTTTTAAGAGCTAGGTACAAAAATAATAAAAGCATAAGATATAACATGATACAGATTTGGTTAACTTCTTTTCTTTGACAAATAAAGCTCTTTATTTATCTTCAGTGACATCACTCCTAAGTAATGTGTATTTCTCCTAAGTCCTGATTTTTCTCTGTTACTGCTTCGTCTTCTACCCTCTCCTACTTCTCTCACCGTACGGATTTTCTCCAGGTAAACTTATCTGCCCCACTCCCTCTGGTCTCACTTATCATCTTTGTGCTGATGACACTCAGATGTATATCTTAGCACCAACTCCTTTTCTGAGTCCCAGATCAATAAATCTAATTACTTTCAAAAAATCTGTACCTCACAATTAACATGCACAAACAAAACTATCCTTTTATCTTTCAACAATACTATCATTTTCCAATATATCCCTGTTCAGTCAATGTCACCAAAGGCTGACAGGAGACACTTGTAGTCAAACAATGTTGGGTTTGTTATCTGCTGCAGCAAGGGAGACTGCTCACCCAGGGAATGAGGGGCATCTCAGTGAGAGGGTGTTTAGGAGAGATTTGGTAAGGCAGATGGGCTTGTGTTAGGTGATTTTGGTAAGGGTTCACAGAAGGCAGGATTGGTGCTGGATTGACTGTATCCATTAGGGGCAATTCCAGAATTGGGTGTCTTAATACTTCCTATATCTTTGTGTGGAGGAATAAAAAGCAGGGCAAATCCTGTAGTTGGAGAGAAGCAGCAGTCACTTGTATTTGCTGGAAGAACATAGTGATTGATCACTTTTGTTGTTTGCGTTGCCAGATGCAAAACAAATTATTAACGAGTTTGATGTCTTTTATTTAAGGGAAGAACAATCCATGAATGGAGGGAATTCAGTACCTCGCAGCAGTGGAGCCATCTTTCTGAGGGATTTTGGGTAACAGCAAATTTTATGGAGTGTTAGAAGAGGCAGTTGGAAACAGGATGAATATTTTAGGAGGACAGGAATTTTTTACAAGGCTACGAGGTCCTATTTTCTAGCTAGCTTGCTAATACTGAGTTGGAGGACTGTAAGGGATATGTTAGGTTCCTTCACAGGTGTTTCCTAAAAGTGCTTGTTGACAGGTTTAGGTTTGTGACGTGGATGGGGCCACTTGGGTGGTCTCCATTTTGTGGTTCCTGATAATGAAAATTAACTTTGTCAGCACAGTGTTCTTATTTTATTGGTGCTCATTGACAATGGCAAAGGGTCTTGTTTCTGTCTTGCACCATTATGCTCACAGAATGAACTTGTCTGACATTGGACTATTGTTTATGTTCAGCAGAACACTGGAGCCAGCTAATGGGCAACAGTAAAAGGTCTGTTATTCCGCCCCCCCCCCCCCCCAGGGCAGTTATTTATTTATTTATTTTCTTTCTCAAAACCATAGAACTAGTTACCCAAGCCAGAAACCTGGGTATCACCCTGAATACTTTATTTTTACCCAACATATTCAGCCAATTAGCAAGCTCTCTTGCTTGTCCTAAATAACTCTAAAATCCCTCAACATCTTCTTTTCCCCACTCCCACCACAATGATCTCTCACTTCTTCTTCTGTGTTAGAATCCTAGCTGGTGTCAGCCTGTCTATTTTGCTTCTTTCTTGCTCATTTTCTTGATTTCTTTCAGAATGTTATTCCCTTTTAAACGTATTATTACTTTAAAATAGTACTTCTCAACCAAGGCTGCCCATTAGGGCCACCTCCAGAGGCTTCAAGAAAATATTGACACCACTCCCTTTCCTAAGAAGGATGAATTGTGCTAATGATTAATCACATGAATTTTATGCAGGCATATCTTCTAAGAAAGCAGAAGCCTTATCATCTCACTGATCTTTGAAGGGAATGGTGACTAGCTGGAAAGAGGTGAATGGAATGGCAGAGAGAGGCTTGTGAGGGCAAGGAAGACTGAAAACTCTTGCAAGCAGCTTGTGGGACATGTGATATTGTGAATTATAATAAGAAATACATATTTGGTCCTCAACCCCTGGGACAGAGTGCTGGAACCCTTGGAATTTCCTGAACAATAACAGCAAGGGGTACACCTTTGTCAGAATACAGTGGTCCCTCAGTATCTGTGGGGCTTTGGTTCCGGGATTCCTGCGAATATCAGAATCTGTGGTTGCTAAACGTCCCTTTTATAAAGTGACGTGGTATTTGCATATAAACTATGCACATCCTCCTGAATACTTTAAATCATTTCTAGATTACTTAAAATGCCCATTTCAATGCAAATGCTCCGTAAATAATTGTTATACTGTATTATTCAGGGCCTAATGACAAGACAAAAAAGTCTGTACATGTTCAGTACAGATGCAACCATAATAGGCCTGAGTAGTACAAGTTAGCAACCATGGAACATTCTGGTTTTGAATATTTTGGTTCCCAGGTGGTTGAATCCCTGGATATGGAACCCATGGATATGGAGGCCTGACTGTCTGGTTTCTTGTCCTCAATTCCTGAAATCACTCCAGAGCCAATAAAGGTGAAATGAATGTCTTGTTACTCCTAAAAAGCCCCTTTCCTCCCCACACGGGATTAGGTTAATGAGGTGACTTCTGCAAATCACCTTAGGTTACCAGGAGAACCAACCATGTGATTAGAGGGTTGAAACTTTCCAGTCCCAAGCCGTGGGCTGGATTTGTCCCACAGCAGTTCGCTGACTCACACCCTAGACTGTTCCCATATCTATTATTCCCACTTCTCTCTTGCAATTATTTTCTCTATGGACTTTTCTCACACACTCTTTCCTTATTCTAACCCATCACCAAGTTCTATTGATCCCAACACCTCAATATCTCCCTTGTCTATTATTCTGGCCGAGCCCCACCACTGTTTTCATAGCTTTTGTGTCCTGACTCGTCCTTCAAGACTCAGTAATTGGTGCCTCCTCTGCCGGGCTTGACCTCTCCTCCTGCTGAACTTGGTAGCTTTACACCTTCCTTGCATCCCTCTCATTATTACTCATTTTTGTGGTCCTGTATCCTTTTCTCTCTAGTTCTTGAACTTCTTGTTTTATTTGTTTTTGGATCTTTCATGCAGTGTCTGACTCACAACGGAAGTATAGTGCTTTTTAAAACCATGAAAGAATACAAGAGCATCTTTTTTTAAATCTCTTCACTGCTTTAGTATTTCTATTATCCTTTATTATGATGAAAGAAGGAAAGGTAGGAGAATTGTGATGGATACCAGTGCCAAGTAAATTAATTGTCTCAAAAAAGAGCTTTGAATTTTATTTGGAGGGTGACAGTCATGGTCTCTCATTCTAGATTGATTTCTACCTCTAGCTCTGCTTCAAATAGAACGGACAGAATGCGTACGTGATTTTCAATTGGAATATGGCATTATCACCTATTTTCAATCATGTTGAAACTGAAGAGAAAAAAGGATGAGAATAATATCAATTTTGTTAGAGATCAGAAAAACATACTCCAAATAAGGCTGAAAAGGCATCTTATCTTCCAAGTTTTAAGAGTCTACTTAGATGGCAGTCATTTGATTATTTATTTAACAAGTACTGTTAAAACTTACTACACTGATGAGGACTGGGTAAGATTCTTCTTTTTTTTTTTCTTTTTTTTTGTAATTGTAGCATAGGAAAAAATTTTTTATCAGCCCTTCTAGATTCTTTACGGGGGTCTATTGATTAAGTTGATGTAAGACAGAATGACAGGAGAGAAATAAATTTAATCTCATAGTACAGTGTGAGAGCCTCACAAGGACATGAGAAATTCAAAGACAGGCAATTGAAGCCCATATACCATCCTGAGCTAAGTCAGAAGCGGGTAGGGGTGTGGGGCTCCAAGCCAAGGAAGACAATTCAAAGGAAGACGGGAAGAACAAATATTTGGTCAACAGATGTTTGCCATGCAGTGCAGAGAGAGTGGGACACAGAGAGGAATTTGAATGAAGGGCCCTGCTGAGCGCCCCCAGCCCACCCCACCCAGCCTGTATTCTTTGTAGTTATCCCTGCTGATAGTTTTCTTCCTGGACCAGGCCTTGTCTCTAAATTTTAGGCAGTTATGGGGATGATTAAAAGCTCTTCCCGAGTCTTTTGAGCCATAATTGTCTTCAGCTCAAAATAATTTGCATGCCAAAATGACACATTACGGGGTGACTTATTATTATTATTATTAATATTAATATTATTCCTAATAATATACTTGCTTCTTAGAATTCAAAATATTAGTCTGTTTTGGGGTTTTTCCCTTATAATTTGTGGACGCCATCAGAGACAAATGAATTGCTTGAAATAGCCTTCAAGCTGTGAAGGGCTGTGACTTTGGGACTGGAGGTGATGAGAGGCGACATCGTTTCCACCTTGTCCTTGTGAATTCCAGTGTATCCTTGCTGTCTCCCTCTTCCCATCCAGGTTTTCTTCCTGATGGTTGAGCTTGCTGACTTATGGTAACTTCAGGCCCCGTAACACACACAGAGCAGTTCCATAGCCTTCTTCATTAGATCTCACAATTCCATAAAGTCTAAAGCGTACAACAAATCACTAATTCCATGCAGAAAAAGCTGCGGAAGGAGCTGGCGGGGTTTTGCACTTCAGCTGCACAAGCACCTTATTCAGGATGTAGAGAAGCTGAAAGGGAAACTCCTGCAGGGGCTACAGGCTCAACAGCTCCCTGTTATCAAAACAAGCCAGACTAGCAGTGACCACCTGTTCAGTGACCACACAGTGCGTGAGCTTTTTGCCAGCCTCCGGAGTAATGGCTACTGCTTCACTTCTGCCTTACAATCCCATGCAACTTGTTCTTGCGGCCTGTTTGCCGAGAACCCTCCAGGGACCGGTACCTAGTTCTAGCTAGCTAAATGGCATTGTGCAAAGCCCCTATTGACTTTGTTCAGTCCTTCATCATGTTGTGGAAAGGCTCTGCCTTCCCAGTGTTGCGGAAGGCTCCACCCTTCACCTGTCCGGAAGGCCAACTGGCACTTGGAGCACTTGCAAGTTCAGGTTGTTTATTCCACGCGGCGGGCTCAGAGTTGTTTCCAAAGTCTGAGCCCCCAACAAAGGCGGGGTGGGGGGTTATAGCATAGCGTTTCCATCATAACAGCAGTTTCCCGTGGGTGCTAGGGTTGGCGGGAACAGGGGTTCAGGGAGGAGAAGAACCAGGAAGTGCCTCCAGGGGTGGCAGGGTCCCAGTCTAGGCTCTCGCCATGTTGGGAGGCAGTATTTCTCTACAATCATTTATGTTTTGTCATTAAAAATAATTTATTAGCTTCTTTTTATATTTGGCATTATTTATATTAAATTATTTTTGTTGATCAAGTGTAATCTTGTCAACAGCTCCCATTTCTTATTCCTCTGACCTTATCTGTGATTTCTTATCGTTTCACAGTTTGTCTGCAAAGATAGAAATAAGCATATACTTAGTTTCTTTATTTGGCTTCATGTGTTTATTCTTCTGATATCCTACAATTTTTGCAGTCTGGTTTTAGTTCCTCAAGTAGTTACCTTTATTACTATCACTTGATATAATAATTTTAGTTCTTATTTTGTCAGAAATGACTTATTGTCTACTCTGAATGATGATAAAATTAGTGTAATTTGACAACCTTACACTGTTCCTCCACTCTGATTTTTGTTTATTTTTACCTGGTTTTCTATTATTAATACTATTTATTTTTGTATTTAATCTTTATACATTTAAGTCTATCTCTATTACTTGATTTATCGCTTTAAATAATATCTTGTAGTCTTAGGTTATAAAAACATGAAGCTAGCAGCATACTTCCCCTTCTTTATGTGTTCTTTGTACTTTTCTTAGTTACATTACCATTTCTACTGTGCCACGGTTTATAACATTAAAATTTGCCTCTGTAACCATAACTCTTGTAATAGTTTTAAATTATGTACTGTACTTAAATGAATGAAAAGTTCTATGTCACCAGTTCTTATCATATTCTTTTCCTTTAACTCTCTTTATTTTAAGTTCTTCCCCTAGTACATTTTGCAACAAGAGATCATTTGAATCACAGTTTCTGTGTTCTGTATGATAATAGTTTTCTATGGTATTTACACTTATAAGTTAGCTTGGCCTGGAAAATTTTTCTTGTGTAATGATTTTTCTTGTGAAGTTGTTGTGTGCATTGTTCTGCTCTTTGCCAGAAATGAATACTACTGTTAGAAAGGAGAAGCCACTCTTATGTTTAGAAGGGAAATGCTGTCTTCTTTCTCTCGATTTTCAAAAATTCTTTCTTTTAGTGGAAAGCCAATGACTTTTCTAGTACGTGTGTTGGAGCTGAAAATTCTGTGTCAGTATTTTCTGACCCATGGTGTACTCTTTTAATCTATAATTCCTTATAATCTATGATTTCAAGTGCATGTTTTATTTCAAGAAAGTTTTCTTGAATGAAATTTTGTGGACTTCATTTCTGTGATGATATCTTTGATTTTCTTATCTGTTTCTTCATAAACTCCACCTGTCATTTTTCATTTCCTTAAGCTGTCTTCTCAATTTATCATCAGATTTTGTATGTCTTGATCTCTTGTTTTTAGGTACAGTATTTTCATTACTGTTTTTGAGTTGTTAGAAATGTTTTTACTCAATGCTTTCATTACTTAAAGTCACAATTTTTCCTATTTTTCATTCCTTATTTCTGTTCCTTTTGTTTTTTCATATATATGGTATTAATTTTATATACTTAAAAAGATTATATTTAAAGGGCAATTTCTCCCTGGATTAGCAATAATTTAGTGGATAGTTGGTAGAGAGCCAGGTCTGTTGTCTGGGTTCGTGGAAACTTTCCCAGCCTCACTGTGAATCCCTCCAGATTTAGCCGAGGGAAATTAGAAGCTCCAACACTCCTGATCATTCATTCACACATCTCTTCATTATGCATTCGCAGAGATGGTGTTTTCTGTACATTTCTAAATGTAGCTATTGCTTCTGCCATGTTGCATGTTAGAAGGGGTATAGGAAGGCACCGAGAATGGCATATGTAGACAGTTCATATATCCTATCCTTGCAGTTCCCAGTACAAGGTGCCCAACTGTGCCCCTCCAGGTGTGCCATGACTTTGGAGAACCCTGCATGTCTGCCATTTTAGCTCCCTGTGTTCTTCCATGGTGGTGAAATCCTCCATGTCCCAGCAACCCATCACGTATGACTTTTGGCTGTAGGTGATTCCTTTATTCCATCAAAAATGGAGTGATTTTTTTTTTCTATTTCAGTTCTATTTTCTTACGATGTAATTTAAAAAGGGAAAATGGGTGAGACATCTCTCATAATTCACTGTCTGGCTTGACCTTTTCTTAAAAACCTGTAGAAAATTGTAATGCTTCTCCAAACATACTCACAATATTAAAACAAAATCCACCAATAGATTTGCACAGACTTGACTTATTTACTTTGTGAGCTCAGTATAAAGAAAATGTTGATTTTTCCTTATATGTTTTATTTATGCCAGATGAAGAGGAAAAAAGCAACACAAAGATTTCTATCATGAGAGCGAGCAGCTGGCACGAGTCTGAGATTTCTTCCAGCTTCTACCCTGACTCTCTTTGATGGACTTCATAGTAATTTCTTTGTTTTAATAAGTTTTTGTGATAAGAAGATATTTATAAGGTTTCTGAGAGTCTTGTTCTTTTATTGGGCTCTCTGCATGCTAAGGATATATGAAGGCTGCCCAATGCCTCTAGTTTTCATATTGCATGGCTGGATACTTTCTGGACAGCCCTTGTACATCATACTGAGAGAATCATGGAAAAATGGCTGCCTCTCCTTTTCCTTTTTTTTTTTCTCCATTGAAAAATGCTGTGCTGAGTAAGGATGGATAGGTATCACACAGGGACACAGCAAGGCAACGGAGATGGGGCTGGCTGTGGAAGGGTGATTAGATCTTGCACAGTTTCCTGTGCACTAACTCATCACTAGAGCAGAACTGTGGTTCTTAGGGCCTTCGTATAGCAAGTTAAGGAGTGTAGAAATCCTCTGATTTCAGGGGTCCTGGAGCGGACAGGGAGATGAATGCCTCAGCAGATGCCTGCTTACACAGCAGACACTAAAATTGAATGTATACACTCTGATTCTGTGGTGTTTTGTAAGCCTCTTGGAACTTAGATAAAATCCTAAAAAAATGGAGGGAAATTACAAATAGAATGAAATTTTTTTCCCCATCATTCTAGTAGTATGGGATATTGAGAGAAATTAATGTGAACAATACAATACAGTGAATAATATTTCACTTTTACTCAGATTTGTGGACAGCTAGCCATTTTTTTCTCCAGATATGTCCATATATTTTGGCTTGGAAAATATTTGGTGATAGAATTGTGGATGGGTGACATTTTTATCCTTTAATCAATATATGATTTTTATTTCAGTCTTTGCTGTGCCTGAGAGAGATATTCTTGATCACTCCCCACATGTGTGAGATTGGACAATTAACTTTGCAAACTCATCCTAGAAAAAATGCTACATACCTCATTGCTGAATATCACTACAGTCACCTTCAAAGTCTCCCCTTGGGAAGCTACGCACTGATGCCAGCACCTATACAACCTTCAAAGAAATTTTGGAAGTATTTTTCTGGACTGGCCAGAACCTTGGCAAGGTTACGACACCTTATCGAGTTGTTTGTACAGTGCTGCCAATGTAAGCACACAGTGGCAAGTTCGTGAACTTAATTGTCAGATTTTGGTGACAATAACAGCTCTGATGGTCATTTCAGAAAATAGAGTTCCAAACTTGCTTTGAAGGGTCCATGAGGCACTGGTGTTGGTGCATAGCTTCCCAAGGGGAGTACTTCAAAGGTGACTAGAGTGATATTCAACAATGAGGTATGTAGCACTTTTTTTAGGATGAGTTCACAAAATTAATTGTCCGACCTTGTATTATTGAATGTACAATTTTACATGAGAGCAAGAAAGGAGATTGGACCCTGAATTCTCCTCAACCATAAAATTAATAGACTTCACAACATATCTTTTAAACTGAAATAGAACCAATCAATGGTGTGCTGTAGGAAAGAACAATGTAGGTGTTCATGAGGGAATTTATTGAATTTAAGGGGAAAGTCTAGACTTGTACTTACCACAAAGGCAGAGGTTACTGGAGGGACATATATACATCTTGTGTGGACTCATTCTAAAGTTGCTTCATGCCTTCATAGCACTCAAATTAATGCTGAGGTCACATTGAGGAAAATGCCTATGGTTGAAGTACAGAAATTAAATTTTCTTTCTTCTGCAGCCACCAAAGGGAATCTGAAAATTGCCTGTTGGTAGTCACCTGTCTTTCTTTTTCTAATAAAGAAATGAGTCTTTCTTACTGAATTACTCTACATAAGAAAGTACAGAGAGACAAGGTTTGGTGAACAGAAGGAAAACAAAGTGTACAATTCCATGGTTGGATAAAGAACATTTAATGAGAAGCTGGGGCAGGACACTTTGGCATCACTGTAGAGTGTGAGGGAAGTGTGTAGTCATAGGAAGGGTATTTATGTAAATGACAATGTGTACTCTTATTTCAATGCCCTTAATAGTCTTTGTTTTAAACTATATTTTAGTGTTCATTTGAGTTTACTGAATGAAGCGCAACCCCCCAAATTTGTGAATCTAAGATGTATAATGATTACAGCAGCATGTGCCTGAATTCAAGAGCGATGACATTTTAGGCCCGGGAATTTTGCTATGAGATCCTCCAATTGAGTGTCACATGAAATTGCCTCTCTGTCTCCTCCAGTAGTAACCATTAGCGAATGATTCACGTACATGTGTAAGCCCACTGAGGAATCCTAGTATTTGCAAGGAAGCTTGGAAAATTGGAAATTATGCCAGTAATTTGAGAAAAACTTTCAAAGTTATTGTAAACCTCAGTTTATAATAAATATAGATGTAAATGGGATCTAACCTGTCAATATAAGCTGGTGGCATGATGTATCAGTGATGTCTTCTACATGCCAATATTTTTTTCAGGTATTTCATTCAAGCTATGGCATACATCAAGAATGTCTAGAATACCTACAGCATAAAATTCTCTGTCTTGTGAGCTTTAATCTAATACGATATTGGAAGTTTACTCCTAAAAATAAGTAGTTGAGATTTGGAATAGCATATCTTGGGCCATTCCTTGTGATGGTAATTATGTAGCAGGGCTAGGCAAATGAGAATCCTATTTTATGACAGTAAAGTCATGTTTAGCTTTCTGTTTACTACAGCAAATGGAAATAGGACATTAACCATAACCAAAGTGATATCAAAATCTAAAGTTAATAAAAGAATGAAGTAAAAATCTAGCCCTACTTCATTCCTCTGGAAACGACTACTGACCTGAGTAAATCCCAAACTTCTCTGGAGTCTACTGGATTGTTAGCCTAGTGATGGCAAGAGATACTCTATGGAGTTAGAAAACAGCCTCCTAGTTAAAGATTCTGGGAGTAAGTTGGGATATTGAGGCAAGAAATGGAGGAGGCTTCTGGTATAAGGTCTTCTGGATCTAAAGGAGAATCTCAGCTGCCTTGACTTGCCTTTCTGAAACTGAAAGAGCATGCAAACGTGATAATGGCAGCCTGCCAGAGACTGTCTGCAGCTTGATTTGTGATTGTTTGGGATGTAATTATGTACTGCTTCCTCCAAAACAAGGCCGATCAAATGAGAATTCCAGCTGTGTCACTCCCAACCTTTTGTTCATATATCCAAGCCAAGTATCTAAGAAGTCTGCCACCACTTGGAATTACAGGGTAACTCGGCCGTGAGTGGCGAGGCTTTTCCCATCCCAACCTTTTCTTACTCTGCCACAGACATGTACACACAAAATGAAAAACACTATGACTCTCACTGTGGAAAGAAATACAGGGTGAAATTTATTACTCTGAACCATTAAGATTATTTAGGGACAAATTGTGGTTAGAATACCATGTCTTTCTTCTAAATCTAGGACTTTCAAGTAAAGCAGTGAGTGAATTGTTCACGGTGCTTTACAAAGATTACCGACTTTAGGAGGATGGTAAAAGCACTAGATCTGTCTCCATTTCAGCCCAGAAGAAAATACTTCTTCTTTTTCTTTTTTGCATTAAATTTTGGGGAATTCATGAATTCACTGAAATATAGTTAAATATCCAGGTTAAAAAGAATCCAAAGTTTAGGGATTGGTAAGAGAGATTAGTTCATGACTCTTTGCATGACTATTAAAGAGAAAAACAACTTCTAAGTTACTTCAAGATGTACTATGTGTGTTGAGAGTATATTGTATTTTAATTCATAGATGGAACTCTTATAGAAAGTGAAAAGAATATAATTTAATGTTTACTTTCTGGTGATGTGTCTAGATAAACATATAGAATCTGGAACAATGTGTAATTAAGAGGCTGCTTAGCTATTCTCTCTGTTATCAAATGTCTCATGCCAGCCTTTGGCATGTGTTAGACGCAATCACTTCACACTCAGGTAATGATCAAGGAGTGATTCACAAACTTTAGATAAAGGAGCAGTGGACCAGTGTGAAGGAGAGAAGCCAGCAATCGCTTGTCTCTCTTTCTTACTTTTTTTTTGCTTTGTCTTTGGTCCCTTTTAAGCATGAAGATTAGTTCATATTACAGGCTGAAGGTCCATGTTCCTTCCACTTTCATTCCCCTGTTGTCATATCATACACCTAAGTGAAGCTTACACAAAGGATGGTATTATATTTTAGAGCTTTTGTGGTGATACACTGGCCAAAAATAAACCAGTAGGAATGTCCATGTTTAATTTGACAATTACATAAGCAGCCCTCACTGTGATATCAGGGCACTCCTCTCTTTGCTTTTAGCTCTTGTTTGTTCCTTTTGATATTTTTAGGATGAGTTTCTAATCAATTACCTTACCTCAAGAGATAATTTCTCAAATTTTAGTAGCAGGAAAGACACTGTATCCTTATTCCTCTTGTGTTGCTAATGGGCACTACCGAGGAGGAACTCAATAATTATTTGTTTAATAGTGTAGAATTTAATACATGAAGAAATTGGAAATCAGAGAGATCAGGGGTGTTTAATAAGGTCATTTATCTAATTAATAATGGATTAAAGATTTTGTCTTCTGACTTAAAAATAATCCTTTCATTAGATGTGACATTCTAAGGTATTTTGCATGACCACCTAAAACCTACAGGGTAATTGGGATCCTAGGAAGTCTTTCCGTTGGAAATGTCAAGGTCTGTGATTTTTCTGAAGTTTCTTTAGCTATTTGAACTATTATAACAGAAGCAAGCACTAATATAAAAAAACAAAGATCTTGCTTGTATTCATGGGCACATCTTTGACCAAGTTCAGGTGCTGGTCTACTAAGAGATCTCATTGTTTATTTCAGTTGTCATCATCATAGAGAAAGTCATAAAAAAATTTAAAAAAAAGTACAACCAGAGCTGATATTACCTTGATTTGGGGGAAAATTAACTCTCTCTCCTTTGTTTTGTTATTTTGCCTTTGGAAGGTTAAAATAAAATTGCTTCATGGCTCCTTCATGGTCACATTTTTCTTATCAGTTTTATATAATACACATACTGGGCATAGATTGTTTATGAATAAATCCAGCATGAAACAAAAGTGCACGACCAACCTGTGTACAAATTAACATATTATTAATTTAATTATTATTTTATCAAAGTTTTCACTAGAGAAGAAATGCAGGAACTCATTTAGTATGCTATTCTGTAAAAATTTCTTGTATATAAATAAAGTAAAATTATTTCCCTGCAACCTGAAATGTTTCATTACCTACTGTCATTAATTAATTAATTGATTATTAATAATACTCAGCATTGTATGTATGGGGAGTCACATTATACAAATTTTTTTGTGGTGTTTCTCCTTCTGTGTTCCTTTTTAAAAAATTTATTGTGGTAAATATTAGGGGAATTTGCTACTAATGAAACATATAATGGAAACAGATGACTACACTTACCCTTTTTGTACAGCTCTCAGGAGAAATATCATTTCTTATTATGAGAACAATATGTAACTCTCTTTATTGAAAGAGCCCTAGTGAATGGCTGTTAGGAAGCTAAGTAATGGTAGTCATTCTCTGAGCTGTCACTTCATCAGAGAATACTTTGGTTACAGAATGGAGCAGATGTTTGGTCTACATTTGTGTACTTGAAACACACTGAAAGCATAAAGTCAGGCTAAGAGCACTTGTTGGTGAATGGAAGATGCAAGGAGAGATGAAAAGGCTGTAACTACAGGGAGAATTACAGTGCAGCAGGTTCTAGAAACCATTGGTTGGAATAAATTTAAAGGATCCAAATGGTAATAATAACAATGTCTTGTACAATATCCAGCCCTGGGAAAGTAAAATACTTCAAAATATGTATTTTCAACTATAATAACAAAAAATCATTATGGAACTATTACAGTCCTCAGAGTAAAAGAAACTAAAGCAAAATTTACTGTGGTTTTTCTTTTACACTGCATGATTTGCCTTGCCTACCATAAAACAGTTTTAGACAAAATTTTAGGTGAAATTTTATTATCATTACCTCATAAATCTATTGTGCCTTCATGTATATATAACAAACTAATTTTAAACTGAAGCTGCCGTGAGTGCAATCTCATTCTCAGAAGAAGCATGCACTTCCTTTTGAATAGTAAATGACTAAAATAATCAGAAAAAGAGCACTTTTGCTCTAGATCTGGATTTCTCTAACCTTAATACTGTGATATTCAGGCTGGATAATTTTTCGCTGTGAGGGCTGTTCTGCTAAGATATTTAGCAGCCTCTCAGCTAGGGTAGAATGGTATGAGCGAAAAATATGAAAGGCAATTCAGGTTGGGTGCTTTGGGGTTGTGTGTGTGGGAGGGACAATATGTAGATCATTCTGGTTTTAGTAGCTGGTTTGTGTATGGAGTAGAGAGGTTAGTTGGAATTAGGTTGGAGAAAGTTTTAAAGATTGGGTTTTATTTATTTTTTAGGAAAAAGGGAGATCCTCATGGTGGATGAGGATAACTTAAATGTAACCGTGTTTTAGTGACATGAATGAATCTAGTATTAGTGCATACTGAGGACAATGGAATGATGGAGCCATGACAAAGATGACAGAAGAGAAAAGCAATGGAAGATATGAGAGAAATATGCAGATATTAAATTTAATGTTTCCTCCCAAATCATCTTAAGTGAAAAGTAGAAAAAGCAGATCTCGATCCTATAATTACTTTTCCTGCTGTCTGTACTTTGGGTGCTGGCTCGTTGATGCTGTGATGTGCTGTGATGACTCCCCTCCAAGGCTGAAAGACTTTCTTCAACCACAGGGCATACTGCCAAATGCCAGCCACCTTCCATGCCCAGTTTTCTCTGGGAATTGTTCTTTGCTGAAGAAGTCTACCTTGACCGAGGTCCTAAAAACTTCCAGAGGGATGTTGGTGTGGAGGGTATGTGCCTGCTCACCACAATGGGAACTTTGTGAAGGGTTACCTCAGCTCCAGGACTCACTATGAGGGTGGCAGAGGTCTAGTTGTGTGGGTGCACAGCTGCCCCAGTTCTCCTTCTGCCAAACGCTGCTTCCTGTCCTTTCACCAGAGTAGCTGATCCCAAGAGTACTGCCAGGTACACTTCTTGCATGCCAATCCCCATGTCAGAGTCTGCTTACTGGGGAACCCATCTCCAACAATTGGTGCCAGGAGTGGTCAGAGAAAGCAGACTTTGTTATGAAAATAGGGAGCTGTAACACATTGTCTCACTCAAAATGGGAACCCTATCACATTAGCAGGTGGGGGTGTTTGTGGACCACACATGGCCCTTGGCATAAGGTAGGAGCAAAATTGTTGAAACTTCTATGAGTGGTAAGTTGGGATGGTATGTCAGTGGAAAGATGTTAGTGGGAGCAGCACATTAGACACATTAGAAATGTGGAAGAAAGACCAAATAGAAGGACAATGAAATTGGATGATGTTTGCTAGAGGCAAGTGATGATCTGAAGAGAGACAATGGAAAGCTGAGGACAGCTAACTGTCAATTAAAAGTTGGCTATGGAAGTCACAAGGCAGCACAGAGAGAGGACAGAGAAAGCTGATGGCTAGACACAGGACTTAGGTATGTCACAGCTCTACGTAAAGTTAAATTCTCAAACTAGGCGGGGTCTTGGATGGAAAAAAATAGGATTCGGAGACTTGGGATGAGGACTGTGAGTGACGAACACGAACATCGTGAATCCCTTGCTTCTTCTGAACCTTTAAGTCTGCAGCCCACTCCTCTGCATGAAGAGCAGCGGCTTCTTTCACCTTCCTTGTAGAGGAGGCAGACGGCGATGCCCGTAGTTACTGTTTTAAATGGGTTTCAGTCTATTTATCGGCTAGAAAAATCCGGAAGCTTACCTGGTCCCAGGGCCCTCCCATAGACATCTCTCATTTCCATATAGAAGATACAAAGGGAACAACGCTTGCAGTTCTTAGGATAATTGCAAGATGCCCTTAGTTTCAATAACCAATAGGAAACTGAAGAAAAGAAAGAGTTTTATTACTTACAGGCCCTGGAACATACAAGAAAGGTGGGATGCAGGGTACACAGTGTCTCCAGGGAGAAGGCATGGTGTGGGCCTGGGGTTCTATTTTAATTGGGGTCAAGAGTGGGGGCTTAAGGTTTTGTGGGCTCACTTTTCATCGGTGAATTTAAAATGTGAGAGTGGAAATTTGAAGTGCAAGGAAACAAAGCAATGAGCTCCAATGGTAAGTTAATCAAAATCTATAAAAAGGAGCCTGAGTCGGGGAGGCAGCCTGCTCTTCTGTGTGTGGCTGGCAGTGTGTTTATTTGAGAATGCCCACCTTGAAGTGAATGCCTTCTTTGAAATGGGCGCCTCTTTAAAAGTGGAGGCCTCACAATCAAAGCTGAATTGATACATTTGCATTATAAAAAGAGAAGCCAACTGTCTGGGCCTAAATTGCAGTTATTTTGTGCCATTCCTGGGATCTTTCCCATTCTTCCTCCAGGCCACCAGGACAATAAGTAGAGCTATGGTGTCACCTGATTGCCAAAGTGCAGGGTTCTGAAAGAGGAAGAGGACTGGACTCCAGAGGAGCTACAGGACCTATATTCATTCATCATGTATTGATAGGAAGTGAAGAGGACATTTGAGATTGGAGTCTGGAGTCTTGGGTCAAGGTAGATGGTACATAAAGTTGTATAAAGAAAAGTTTATTAATATACATGGGCAGGCTGATAAATTTTGCCTCCACTGTAGTATTTTTGTTACATTAGACATATCTGGATATAACCGGTTCTGTGTAGTCACATGGTGTCTCCCCTCCATCATTCTTGCACACACAAATGTTCACATTTTTCACCCCAGACACATCAAAATGGAAGAGTGTTCAGACATTTGGTTCAAACAGTGTGCTATTAGGGAATTCTTAACAGTGGAAAACGTTCCTCCAATTGAAATTCACAGGTGAATGCAAACCATTTATGGGGATCAGTGTGTTGATGTCAGTATAGTAAGATGCTGGGTGAGGTAGTTCATCTGTGATAAAGAGGTGAAGTCCGCAGTGAGGAAGTGAATGGTTTCAAAAACAAGGGAGTTCCCTGGTGGTGTAGTGGCTTAAGGCTTCGGCGCTGGCACTGTCAACGCTGCGGCCTGGGTTTGATTCCCAGCCAGGGAACTACCCACATACTACAAAAAAAAAAAACAAAAACCAAAAAAAAAACTGAAACACCAGTATTTTTAAGGATGGATTTCAAAAACTAGTGCAACGTTGACAGACGGGTATTGAAGTGTGTGGGGACTTTGTGGGAAAATAATTATTCAGCTTTGAAAATAAATATTGTTGGTGTATTTCTTTTTTCATTTCATTAAAATATCTTTTCCCATTCATTTTCTATTTAAGTGGGGGTAAAATTTTCAGCCTGTCCTCATAGAACATTTTTCTGGGTAAGAGATGCTGCTAACATGCTTCAGAAGTTTGGAGAAAGTATTAGGAGTCTATACCAAATAAAGTAAAGATGTGAGAGTGACCGTGGAAGACAATAGAAGAGGAGGTAAAAAAGCTTAGGTAAGTGCACATGCCAAAATGGATAGATCATATGAAGCTGGAGACCCCCTGGGGTTTCTGGGGGAAGACCTAACGGACATTCTGCTGCCATACCAAAGAGAATGGGGTGATGAGGGTGCATCGGTATCACTGAGGACCTCGGTTATAGCCATCATCTGCAAGTCAGGGCTGATGGTAAGAGATGCTATTACTGAAGTAGGTTCACTAGTAGCAAAGGCCATGATAGGATCCTGAAATAGAAACATGTTGAGTCCAGGCAGGTACAATGATTATAGTGTATGATGAGGTCTCAGTGATAGCCAGGGAGGCCTGACCTGCAGGGAGCTGTCGCGGTCCTTAATAGTCAACAAGAGTATTTCTCAATCTATTTAACTAAAAAACATCAATCCTAGATGATCTGAAGGTTGAGTGTGAGCATCACAATTAAAAATATCATGACTCACTGCCTAATTTTTGAACCAGTCAGTTTTCATACCAGAAACTTATTAACTTCTTCCTGGATTTTTGGTTGGGAGGACCTACAATACTACAGCAAGTATACAAAGTAATGATTCCTTTATCTTCCTGAAAGTGATGATATCTATTTACTCTTGAACCCATATACTGGAGAAAAGAAAATTCTATAACATTTCTAGTATTATTGATTTAAGGGTCTGAATTGCCACTGATACCCAAAGATCTAATCATTTGGGGCTCTTTCTTATAGTAGGGTCATATGAGGTCAGTTCACGGTGGACCCACTGTTACTGCATCCATGGATCCATCCACTGGTCATTTCCTCAGTCTTAAAATGTGTTGTTGGAATGGGCACATTTTGTAGTTGTCAAAATGGCTCATACAATAGCTTTTTAAATTTAAAATATTACGTTGAAGATTTTAAAGTTACCAACTCCTCCTCTTCCCCACACGTATAACCAAGCTGGTATATCAAGAACTGAATCACATTTATTGTTTTTTTTTTTTTTGCTTTTTGGTATGTGGGTAACTCCCTGACTGGGAATCGATCCCAGGCCGCGGCGCTGACAGCGCCAGCACCTAAGTCTTAACCCACTACACCATCAGGGAACTCAAAGAACTGAATCATATTTAGAGGGCGATTGTAGCTATCAGTGCCTTAAGGACTCAAAAGATGCAGCGAGGTAGCCTCATTGTATCTTCAATTAATTCACTCTTTAGCCTTGAAAAAACAAAACAAAGGAAAACAGAACAAAACAAAACAGGTGGGTCCTGGAAGACGGACGACACTGAACTATTGCTAACAACTGTAATCCCCAATTTCAGTTGTTGTGTCCGATGTGGCTGAAGGATAGACAGTATTCGAAGTTGTGGTAGTTCAGCCAATTCTGATTTCAGGACAGAAGTTGTTATTACCCCAGCTCCTAAGAATAATGCCTAACATCCTCAATTCTTTGCACTTTTCAGTCAAATTGCCACAATAACATCTCTTCCCTTGGGCAATCTGCCTCCAACCTGTGATTGATGTGGAAGTGGGGGGCTGGGAAGTGCATTATAAAATCTCCATATCTTTGTTTCAGTTACCGAAATTGCTGAAGGGTCCATTCCAGCTTTCAACTTGAGAGTGTCCCTTGTTATGACTACCTTGGCAAAACTCCCTCTGCAAATACTATAGTCCCCACTTTTCTGCCTTTTCACTTTCTACAGTTTCAGTTACCCATGGTCAACTGAGGTTCGAAATATTACCATATTTTGCCGAATATAGTGCACATTTTTTTTGCCCCAATTTGTGAAGGAAAATAAGCATGCACATTATACATGGGTAGTACTAATTCTGTATCTATATAAATGTTTTCAATTCTTTTACTTATGCTTATGAGTTAAAAGTGTAACTCCAGAAATCAGTAATGATATCTGTATGCAAAATGATATCCTGGAATACAATAATCATTTTTTTTTGTTGTTGTTTGTTTGTTTTGTATGTGGGTAGTTTCCTGGCTGGGAATCAAACCCAGGCCGCAGTGTTGACAGCGCCGAAGCCCAGCCACTACACCACCAGGGAACTCCAATAATCATTTTTTTATTGTTAAATTTATTGGGGTGATTTGGTTAGTAAAAATTACATAGGTTCCAGGTGTACAATTCTACAGTGCATTATCTATGTGTTGTATTGTGTGTTCACCACCCAGAGTCAGTTCTCCTTCTATCACCATATATATGACTCCCCTTCCCTCCTCTCCTACCCACTCCCTACTCTCCTATTCCCTTCCCACTTGCCCTCAGGTAATCACTAAACTCTGGACTGTGTCCCTGAGTTTTTGTTTCTTGCTGTCAGTTTTATATTCCATATATGAGTTATGTTAAAAAATAAATTCTAAAATTCTGTTATAATACAAAAAACCAGTACCTAAATATAAACAAATAAAAATTTGAGTTGAAAAATTAAAAGGAAAGATATTTTACAAAAACCCAGTACCTAAATATAAACAAATAAAAAATTGAGTTAAAAAATTAAAAAGAAAGATTTGTTCCCTGAAAGTTTGGGTCAAAAATGTGGGTATGCATTACACGTGGGAGCACATTACACACGGCAAAGTACAGTAAATAGAAAATTCCATTAATAAACAACTCATCAGTTTTAAATGGTCACTGTTCTGAGTAGCATGATGAAATCTCGCGAGTGCCGCTCTGTCCCGCCTGGGGCGTGAACCAGCCGGCGCCTGAACCGAGCCTTTATCAGTTGTCTCCACCCTGTTTGCGCCTCCACGCTGAGGACGTTCCCGCCCCTTCGACGCTGGGATATCAGGTTGACTGCCATTTTAGCACAATGCTTGTGTTTAAGTCACCCCTATTTTACTCAATAAAGGCCCCAAAGTACAAAAGTACTGATGCTGGCAATTCGGACAAGCCAAAGAGAAGTGCAAACTGCGCCTTTAAGTGAAGGGGTGAGTACTGTACCATAAGGTATTCTGAGGCAGACCACATTCACATACGCTTTATTACAGTGTTTGTAATAATTTTTCTATTTTATTATTAGTTACTGTTAATCTCTTACTGTGCTTAATTTATAAATTAAACTTTAGCATAGGTGTGTATGTATAGAAAAACCCCCACATGTATAAGGTTCTGTACTCTCCGAGGGTCCGGGCGTCCCCCGCGTGCCTATCTTAGAATGTACGCCCTGGTGTGAGGGGAGATGCTGTATTGCTTTCTCTCCTGCCACCCAAGAGTAGGTCCCGAGAGTGTATGGTGAATAGTGCAACACTTCTTAAATGTGGCTCTACATTTTAGAGTTTGGTTCTTGGAAATGCACCTGTGATACTTGTGTATTATTTCTCTGCTACTCAGTTTGCCTTTATTATAGTTTGCATACAATTTTACAGCATCCTTTACATTTCCCTGCCCACACCCATTCAGGTTTTAAAATAGTCCAAATATCAAATAAACTAACATTGCTCCCATGTTACATTTCTCCAAAGAGAGCTTTAGCACCATCTCCTACTAAAACTGATCAAAGAAAGTTCACTTTTACACATTTAACTGTGAAATCATGTAATGATTCACCTAACAGTTCGTCTTCCACTTTTCAGAAGCTTGGAAATTTCTTAGATAATAACTTTTCATTCACATTTTATTACAAGTTATTATAGTGACTGATGAAATAAAAATATGATCACTTCTTTTTTTTTCTTTTATAATATCCATCACACGATGGCCCTTTGTTGATCCAGCTTATATTCTCCCCCACAAACTAAATCTACCCCCACAAATTACATAGGCTTAAATATGTTTTTATATTGTTTTATATTGTATTTCTTCTTCAGAGTAGCTATGTTTGAAAAAACGAAAAAAGGATAATATTTATGTGTTGTCTATGAACTCACTGTAATCGATGGGCTATTCAAAGAGAAAAATCAAAGCAATAGTTTCTTCCCATTAAAAGTAATAGTAAAAGTTAGGGAGGAATGATTTTCTTTACTATTTTTGTCTCAAACCCTCACAGCTATAAAATTATATTTTTAATAGATTAACATACAAGATAAAAAAACATTTACTTCATTGAATTACTTTAAAAGCCCAATTTCTCAAAATCAGAATTAAAGAATGTACTGTTATGAAAGCATGCTGACACCTTTGATTTAGTTTTTTCAGTTCATCTTCAGACATCTTTCCACGTGTCAGTTTGAATTTCTTAATTTCTAAGCATACTTAGAAATAAGTTGAAGCTAATACCCTCATCTTATGAAATAGAGTCAACACAAAAATGTTAATAGAACAAGAAATAGAATGTTGAATAGCTTTTCAAATTTTTCAGTATTAATCAGTTAAGCACCAAGTATTGCAGTATTGTCAAATATGAAGGAGAAGGGTGAGGAGGGGTGGGGACATCCTTATAAGGTGGGAAAAAAAATACCCTTATTTTTCTTATTAGGATGCTAATATACAAAGTTGAAGGTTTATGAATTAAAAAATAGGAGTGGTGCTCAGAATGTTTAAGATGATTGTTAGGAAAATTTAAAGAAAGATCAATAAAAGTGATTGGACATGGGATGCAGAATGAAAGTGAGGAGGTATGGGAAAAGTGACTCTTCCTTTGTACTCTTTAGTCTTTTAAAATATTTGATTATATTGCTTTGATTTAAAAAACTGAATTCAAGTTTATATGCAAAACTTTTAAAATTGTTTGATATCTATAGAGCAGAGGCAGATTAGTTATTTCTGTTTAGAATAATTTGTAGAGATCTGAAAAAAACTTATTGATGGTCATTATGTTTGTGTTTTCTTACCCTGTTGTTTTGTGCTAATAATGCCTGCTGTCTGTCACTATTTATTGGGTAACTATTATATTCACAGAACTCTACAATGGATCCTTTGAGATACTGAGTAGAATAAAATAGTTTTTTCCCCCAAAGAGATGAGCTATCCACCAGGCTAGATATAATATAAATGATGGTTAAAATAAGAAAATCTGTATAATATTATTAAAATAATTCAGAAGTGCGGTCAGAGAGGTTTGCAGGAAGCAGAGCATTCCCAGAAAGGTACAATGTGCACGTGGTCAGAGGAGGATGAGCCAGCAGCAAAGCCAGAGGAAAGTCGTGGAGACAGAACTTGTTAGGATGGAGTCCTGCCGGACTGACGTGGTAGGGAGATTTGGTGGGAAGTACAAATAATGTGGAGTTTACAACCACTTATACATTGAAAGGTACTGTAGTGTAGGTTAAGATTATATGGGTTTTTCTGTGTTAGGATAAAAAAAAACATGCATTTTGTCCTGTGGGAAATAGGAAATTAAAAGTTTTTTAAGCAGAGGAGTCATATATTAAAATGAAAATTTGGTAACCTGACAGTATTATGAAAGTGAATGAACTGGAGCTCAAAGCTGAGATAAAAAGCTGAGATAACTGGGTAAGTTTATCTAGGTCTCTGTTTCACATATTTAATAACTACTTTTCCATGTTAATTAAGTAGTTATTTTGTCCTTATAGATCTGCAAATATTCTATTTGAGTAGATATATGGCTATCAAACCAATTAGTTTTTTTAAAGTTCTCTTTCATTTATATACAGTAATGCCATATTGTTATGCTTAAAAACAACTATCTGCATTTCTTGACATTATTTTTCACCCATATTCCATTTAAATAAGCATATGGATCCATATTATCTTCTGTGGGTTAAATTTTAGTATCTTTTACAGTATTGCCAAAGAATGATGTTATAGGTAGCAAATTCACTGTGATATCAATAACTTTTTATTAATTAGTGACATTGGAAAGTTCTCTTATATCTTCTATTTAAAAATAATAATCATGGAAATTTAATTATTTGCATTGTAAAGTACCTAAAAAATTTAAAAGTAATACTTCTATAATTCTGTAATACTTTGAGAGCTATAACCAGCCAACAATTGACAGAAGATGATGTGGGAAATGCTTGTTATTGTAGTAATTTTTTATTATAGTAAGTAACTTTAATAATTATTTTTGGATAAATGTTGTTAAGCTAAATAAAACCATCCTTTAATAATTTTCATTTACATCAACATGACTAGCTGAACTACTAAGCATTACTAAGCATGCAGATAACATACACAATGTAGTCTGCGATCGGTTAATTTACCCCAGCATGGAACATGTGAAAAACCATTGCAGGTGAAGAACAGAGAACTGGAGTGTAGTTCCAAAGTTTACATTGTAGGTATCTAATTTAAGACATTACCTTCTCAGCTTTAGCTGCTTTCTTTTTCTTTGTGGAAAATGAGGTGATTGGCCTAAATGGTCTGCTAACACCTGATTCGATTTAAAAAAGGCTTTCAGTGATAAGTTACAATTCTGTGAAATCGAAGATGCACATTCATAACACTATTATTTTGTCTTCATTTTGCACTTTTATAGATTTTTTTTAAAACTGAGCTCCAATTTGTTGTTATCGACATAGCAATCTAGAAATGAAAAGGAGTTGACTTTAGGCATGGGCATGGTTACATCATCAGGGCTCAGTGTAATAAAATACCCCTGTCTTATACCCAAATCAATCTTATCTTTTCTCACTATGATCAGATGGCCCCCTCCTAACATTTAACAGGAGGGCTTTTATCATCTATTTTACCCTGAAGACAGCATTCCTGTTGGTGGGTTTGTACTTTCCATTCCTTTTAGACAACCGAAATGTAATGACTGATGTTCAGAAAATAATGCAAAGCTACTTATCTCTTTGCTAATTCATTGGGTACAAATTCTCATATCAATCAAACTGTAGAAGATATTCTTTTCTTTGGTTTATTCTTCATGGTCAGTTTTGAGTCGTATTTTCTTATCTAGACTATAGGAAATAGGAGTGTAAACATTTTCTAGTGAAAGTGCAAAGCTTTTAGCAACCATTCAGTCACTTTGGCCTTGTCATTTGTGGAATTGACTACCCTGATAAACACTTAGTTAAATGGAATAAATGTTGTATTAGGGACTGTTCAGTGCAAACCCTAGGATTTTATTTGCATATAATAGTAAAAAAGGTAAAATGGGGAAAGAAATTTATTTCCTTTTTTTATAATTTGAAGAAAAAATGAAAAATATTTGTGCCAGCTCTTGGTCTAGTGAGTCACGAGTATGCTACTATTTATGGCTCAAAGAGCCAAATAAGTGGATATGGGACTTTATTCCAAATAAAATGCGTTTTAGCAAAATAAATGTCGCCTTGCCGTATAAGGGGAATGAAGAAATACATAGATCACTATGTGTATTCTAAGAGCAAAACCAAAGAATTATTTAGGAATTTAAAAATTCCCTCACACAGCTCTGACGGTAAAAACTAAGGAGCTGCATGTTGCTTTGGATCAAGTACACTAGTACATGTGTTAATTATTCATTAAGCATGTGTGTGCAGTTCTCTAAGAATAGAACAGAAATAAAGTTGATGAATAGTAAATGATGCAGTCACAAAATCCTTCAGAAACAGTGGTTAGCAATGTGACTAATCACCACCTTCCCTTTTACATCTTCTCTTAATACTACCTCAGAGACATATCGGCACCTTCAAAGAACACCTCATGTCTGTTTGTCTGTTTCTCTAATACAATCCTTGGCATGTTGCATAATTATTTTTTATCTGCCTTTCATCCTCTGCTTCATGTTTATTCTTTATGCTTGGGACTCAGTAAATAACTTAAGAGATATTTGTGAATGAATAAGTGAATAATTAAGGAAAATAAACGTATTTGCCATGTTGATGGTAAAATTTTGTTTTTCTCTGTGTGCTCCAGAAGACCTGAGTTTCTTATCCATACAAAGGGATGACTCTATGATAATTTAACTTAGAGACTGAGTGTAAGGAAACTAGCTTATTGCCTAGGAGGCATTTAGCCAGTGAAGAACTTTGTGTCAGAAAGTTCCAAACAGGGATGGGTCAGAAGCACCACACCCCTTATATTCACATATTATTTTTGGTTGATTTAGAGAGAAGTATCTTCTGTAGTCTCCCTGCCTGGATTGGGGAGAAGTGAGGGAGAGAAGTCAGCATTTAGGTGACCTTCTGTAGTATGTGTAGCTTGGGGACAATAATTTATAACATCTTATGGATTGCTAAATCAGAACCAAGACCAACATTCCACAGCTCATTCCTGGTCCAAATGAGGCAATATTAAAACAAAGAAGCCGGATATGAAGCCATAGAGGTTGGGAAATAAAGAAGAGCATGCTAGCAAAGACACAGAAGGAAAGCAAATCTAGAGAAACTCCTCCAAAAGATACCTAGAGATACTTTTCCTGTGCTGCCTGTGGTATCTGTAATTATCCTGAGAATAGATAGAGGGTCACTGCTGAGCAGGCAGTCCTGGGCTTGGTACCATTTTAAAAAAAATTCACATTTGTTCATTGTAATGTATTTATAAGATTAAAAACATATATAGATAATCTGGAATTCGATATTGGTGATGCTTGTACAACCATATGAATATACAAAAAATTTGAATTACACTCTTTTTTTCTAAGTTGACATTTTTGGGAGAAGCATATGTTAAGTTTACCTTTTGTTTCCCTGTGCTTATTGAGGTATAATTAATAAATAAGAAATATACCTATTTAAGGTATACCGTGTGTTGTATTTATATTTATAATGAAAGGATTACTAAAATCAAGCATATCCATCACTTTACATAGTTAATCCCCCCACCTTTTTTTGGTGAGCACAATTAAAATCTATGACTTAAGCAAATTTCAAATATGCAATCTAGTAGTATTAACTATAGTCACCTTGCTGTACATTAAATCTACAGAGTTTATTCATCCTGTATAATTGAAACTTTGTACACTCTGGCCAACATTTCTCCATTTCCCCCATTTTTAATTATGCAACATGCCATAGTGAACACAGTTCTACTTTCTGCTTCTGTGATTTTGACTTTTTATATTCTACATACAGGTGAGATTATTCAGTATTTTGTCTGTCTGTGTCTGGATTATTTCACTTAGCATAATACCCACCAGGTTTATCCATGTTGTTGCAAATGATGTATAAATTTGAGAGAAATTTAATAACATGGCTTCATGAAGCATCTGGTCCTATTATTGATTATATCTAATTATTTGGCATACTGACAGTATGACATGGTTACTAAAACAATGGTTCTGGTATCAGACCACGTAGCTGTGGGTTTCAGGTGTGATGTGAAGCAATTTGTTTCATGTCCCTATGCAAGTTTCCTCTTCTCTCCAATTGGTCATTATAGTGCCAAACACAAAGGCTATTTTTAAGATTTAATGAGATAATATGAAGAATGTAACTGGCATTTAGAAGCATACAGTAAATAATAGACATTGTTTTTTATGTTGGTGTTGTTAGAAAGCTCTTTCTTACAGCAGTTTAGTCTACCTGTGTTTTTCAAACTTTGCTACTTTTTCAGCCTTCTGTAAAAGCCTATATAACTGCATTTCAGGGGCATTCCAAAGAATTATCTCTCCCCTCCTCTTGCATTAAAATCTACTCCCTTTTGGTCCTAAAGTAGTATCATTTTTTTAAAGTAATATCTTTAATTTAACACTTAAAATTTATTTGTCTAGAATATGGTATTGTCTGCCACTATAGGCAAATGCACCTCAGAGACTTAACACATTAAGTGATCATAAATCCTTAATATTTCAGTGTTAATTTGTCTAATAATTCTCTACCAACTGTTGGCTCCATGACAAGAGCAGGAAGAGAAAAGGGGTATATATTTGTACATTGTTTGGCCCATTAGTCTTGAAGGTCCACCCTTTTAAATAAATCAAATTAACCAGTGTTTAATGTTTAGCTCAGATTTCTGACCTATTGCACTTTTGATCTTGGCAGCTTTTGTGATGAGAGGGAGTTGCTGCACTGTGGGTCTTAACATTCTTAATTCTTTTACAACTCTGACAGGAATCTCAAATCTAATCATTGTAAGAATGTGCATGATTATCCTGACAGTCCTTCCTTCCTTGTTATTTTCAGAGCAAAATTGAGAGAATGCATTGGAGATTAGAACTGTCAGGCCAAACAATTTGGTTTTGCATTATGGAAGTCTTTGAGATTTTAGTCTGTTTCTCCAACCCACACCCTCATCTTCTTCCTCATTCCCCTAAAGTCTCCACCTATGGCTGTCCTGTTCCTCCATCTGTGCTCCAGCTACCCCCAACATATGGAACGTCCTGAAACTCTCTGCTTATCTTTGAAAAACTCTTTTCTTTCTAGATTTCCATTCGTTAAGTGTTTCTTGTGTTCCTGTTTTCCACTTGATCCATAGAAAAGTATGATTTAAAATTTGTCTGGTTTTCTCTTATTGTTGTCTTTTTATATCCTGACAGAAAGTAGGATTTCTTTCATATACAGAAAGGAAGCTTTATCAGAGAAGCTGTTTTCTGTCTTTATGCTTAGTCCATTTCATGTTGGCAGTAAAAAAATTATAAGTCAGAATTGAAACCTCATTGAAATAATATTAAGGCTCATTCTTGTATTTCCTCATTTAAACCAAGTTGCAAAAGTGACTTGCAAACCCATTGCTATTTTCTGAAACATGAAAAAAAATTATTAGGAACTAAAAACAACCTAAAAATGGTCTTAAGTTTTCTGATGTAGGCAGGCAATGTTTTTTAATGGATGTTTTTTAATGAGATGGAAGTTAGATGAATGTGTTTATATTGTGATTTAGCAAAGCAGAACCTGTGATTCCTCTTGAGTCTTTAGTAATCTTCATTACTAGCTGGTTGTTTAGCAGTACGAATTTCACTGAGACAGTTTCTTCGAACCAAATATTTGTGTCACACTCCCAATGAAAACTCTTGAGGATATGGATCCTGACTTTAGGGGAAGTTTGTTAACATTTGAATCATCTAAATGACTCTAATCAACAATCTGGAGGTGGTTTGACAGTCTTTGAGTCACTCTACTCAGAAGTCCTCACTCCCAAGGCTTTAAGTGTGTTTGTAATTAACACCAAGGTTGTTAATTAGCACAGTAAATGTTTAAAATTATTTTCATTGGTGAAATGAGAAGTGCTTGAAATGTGTGGATTGGCTGGAATTATTGTACAGCTACTTCCATTTTATGTGAAGAGGAAATAAGAAGGTGTTTTGACAAGATAATTATTATCAACTTGAACTTATTGCCTTCCGGCATAATTGTTTGAAAGGCTATTTAATTTATTTACAATTTTTATTCTGTTGTATTTTTTGCCATGCCTTAACACTTTCTTATTCCTTTAGTTTTGGGGTCTGCCATGTGATTTTCTAATGAAATGAGAGAAATAGTTTTAGTTTACCAGTTCCAAGCCGAGATCTTAAGAAACACGTTTCCACTACCTGTCATCGTTGCTGTTCTCCTGTTCCTCATCATGAGGACATCAGAATCTGGGATTTATTTCTTTAGCCATCCCATTAATGGTTCATCTTGCAACACAGTTTGGAGCAGAGCCATAAACAAGAAGTAAACATTTGTACTTGTAAACTGCGAGAATTATGTAGTGTTACTGTGGGAAAAAAACGGACCTATTTGAATGAGAGAGTTGAATTATGTGGTAGGCATATTACTCTGAGGAGTTAGTTGTGGTGATGGAAGTTATTAAGATACATTAAGGTCATCTATGTCAATCACAGAAGAGAAGTTCAAGGATGGAAGGGACCCTAAGAGCAACAACAGTTCAAGTGTAGGCTGGGAAGAGGATCTATAGCGGGGAATGAGAATGAACAGTCAGAAAGATAGAAGAATCAGGAGCAAGTAATGTAATGAAAAGAAAAGAATGGCCATTCTTCAAGGAGGGTGTTATGAGCAGTATGAAACATCGCGAACAGTTCAGGTAAAAACATGCTGAACATAATGCTTTGAACATAACTGAAGATGTTGCTGAAAGTCACCCCTTATTGTAAGATATCCAGTAGAAATAATATAGTCTATACACTTAATGTTGTTTCACTTAATGCTTTGTTTCACTGCACTTATACAAGTATTTAAAAAATGGTAACGAGCATACAAACAAAATCCTGGCATTTATTCAACATATTGTACAGTTAAGCTTTTATGTTATGTGATTGCAAAATACTGTTATGTACCTTAAAAATTAGTTTTACTTTTAATTATATAAAAATTAGATTTAATTTTAATTGTACAAACTGGTAGAAAAATTAGTTTTAGTTGTGCAGTGCTTCATTAAAATGATATGGTAGAAATTGAGCTCAATGATTTTTTAGGAAAATTTAGTGCTTAATCAAGAAAATACACATTTTTGGCTTTTACTTCAATTAAAAAATGGTCTAAATGGGTAGATTTTACCAACTTAGACAAATTTTTAAGAGGACTTTTTAAAATGCCAGTAAATCTTCCCAACAGATTTAAAATTATACGTATATACTTTTAATTTATTGAAATTTAAAAACAATTGAACATACACTCTTTCAGAACTTTAAAGACAAAGTGGGATACTATATATATAATGTGCTTAATTAATTGCTGTTTTGAAAATAGAGACACAAGCTTCTATGAACCATATCATAGAAGAAATGTATTTTTACTAGGATACTTTTAGAATGACTACTGGTTTCCTTAGGGAATTTTCTAGATGATAAACATTTTGTTTAAGAATTTGTTACCTAAAAGCTTCCACTATGTAAAATTTTTGTGATGTAGAAAAACTTTCAGGATGCATAGTAGAAAATATTATTGGTATTTAATTTACTGAACTGGAAAACACAAGAATAGGTTTTATGTTTCATAAAGAAATTGTGAACAATAGTATCTCTACAAATAATTGCTATTTTGGTGTTTTAAGAACACCAAATATCTCTAAATATAGGCACAACAGTGCCTCTTATGGACTCGGGATAAATACAATAATTATAAAATGACATTTTTTAAAGAGTTAACATGAGAAATAAGCTGTGAAAGCTCCCTGAGCACATTTCTTAGGCACCTAGTAGGTCATTTTGGTAAGCCTACCAAAATAAGTTTTCAGCTTAAATGACAAAACCATTTCCCTTTCAGGGAAATCAGAGCTCCTTTAACCGACTCTATTCAGTCCAGGAAATCTGAAATAGTTCTGAATTCAACCTGTTAGAAGACTGTAGACAACTGAGTTTCCCTACTTAAATAATTGCTTTGTGATATCTTTCCTTGGACATCACACAGTGAGTCCTTCATTCAGACGAATTGATGTTTCCTTTTCCCTTTGCACAATACTAACAGATTTCCATGTGTGCTGAACATTTGTCACTAGTGCGTAACCTCTGAGCTTAGCTGTGCACTTCTGCTTCTACCAGCTTTACAAAAAGTCCCTGTGTTAGCAATGAAACCTGCTTATGCCAGTTGAATTGCTCTTGTAATTATGTAATTTAGATATTACAGAATATGATAAAATATAAATTGAAAAAGGGTTATATAATTGTCACCATGAAAATGAAATTTAATAGCTTGGAAAACAATAAGTACTTTCAAATTATGTGTGTATACTAGACAACTCTAACATAATGGAAGGAAAATATGTAATGTAAAATTCAAAAGCTAGAGAGATTCTGCATTCAGTTGTCTTTAAGGGTCTTAATATTCTTGGTCCACTTTTAGGAACCACAAACTAGAAGCCTGAGATAATACATTATAATTATAGTTTATGCAAAAAAGACAACTTGAGAATCTGGTCACAGATGTGCATCCCTAAAAATGTCTTTGGCTTGCCAACCTAAAGATTGCAAGTGGATAAAAATATATAGGTGCTAAGTAAATAAAGATTGGATATGTATTATCACTTTTCATACTTTCTATTCAAAGTAACTTTCAATTAACCAAGCCACTTCATGCTCCTGTCTCATTGAGTAAGAAGGCTTTAATGATGATCATTGAATCTGGTGAAGACTTACTTGCCAGCCTGCCAAGACTCTTACTTAGTAATCATTTGTCCATTTGAGACTTGGTGTCTCCTTTGGACCAGGTTCCCTAGTGATAACCTGTGCCAGTGTTATACGCCTAGGTGTATCCTCATGTCAGAGCAGACAAAAACAATCCTAAGACCTAATGAGGGTTGTATCTCAAAAATGCTATTTGTTATAGATTAAATAAACATTGTCAAATTCCAAGCATTATCTCTACATATGAAACACTTCAATAATTTATACATAATTTATAAGTGAGTTATTATTCATCTTATGGTTATAATCATAAAACAAGTAAATGAGTATTTTAGTCAATAAGAGAACTATACTTAAAGTCTAACAGAAGAACACATTCAAGTCACAGCTTAATTTTAGGAAATTTATTTGATATTTTTTCTCTGAGCCTCATTTTTTCTCATCTATAAAATGTCAGTGACCTCATATTATAGGTAATGCATTTTGTCAGTTTTCACACAGAAGAGTGACAATCATCACTGCAGCTATTACACATTGGTACTTTGACTAGGATTGCTATTTTAATTTTTTTTAAACATTATGCATCCTCCTGAAGCTACTGTTTAAACAATTTGATAATACCCTTATATAGAAGAAATATATATCTTTTCTTTTTAATTATAGCTTAACTTAAACGAGAAGCATGTTCTTGTTCAATTGTAGTTTAATATGGGGCAATTGTCCTAGTTAAACTCTGTATTCTCAATAAGAGTATTTCTTCCCTAGAACTATTTTTAATAATTCAGATTTTCAGTGTAAACTGGAATTCTGGATAGAGAGTCATGAGACTTGATTTCTATTTCTAACACTGTGACTAAATTGGTATTCTTTTGGGACAAGGCATTTTAACCTCTTTTTAGTTTAGTTTTAACAGTTGTAAATTGGTATAAAAATGTCTTCTAGGATAGAATGTCTGCAAAGTTACTTTTATTAAGGAAACTATGATTTAAAATATGAATAAGAAAAAGAAGTTACTCTCTATTGTAAGTGAATGACTAGGTGCATAAATCTCATGCAGTGTAATTTTAAGCAAAAATATCTGAGGAGTTCCCTGATGGTGTAGTGGCTTAAGGCTTCGGCGCTGGCGCTGTCAGTGTTGCGGCCTGGGTTCGATTCCCAGCCAGGGAGCTACCCACATACCAAAAAGCAAAAAAAAAAAAAAAAAAAAAAAAAAAAATCTGATATAGATGGAGACAGTATTAATTATTAATCTCCCTTTCTCTTCAAAGAAAATACATAGGATAAATCTTTGGCTTCCTGTTAAGGATATTTTAACACAGCAACAACAACAATAAGAATGACAAAAAGCATTGCATTTCTGCCTTTTCTTTAATAGAACAACAATTGGCAAAAAACAAACTCCTTGAGGGTTAGTGTGAGAATCTCATGTTTGATCATGTACTGTTCCAGCAGAACCTGGCCCATAGTGTTTTATTCTTGTTAAAATTGGCCAGAGTGGAAATTAAGGATGGAGGATGTCTAAGTTGGTTTCCTCTCTGAGGTTTCTTTACACTTTAAAAATTTAACATGTTCTCACCATTCTTGCCTCTGATACCTTTTCTTTGTTTATCCCGAACAGTTAAGTTCCCCTTGGGACGATAGTGTCCTGTGGAATGGAAACAAAATTAGATCTCTCTAGAAACCAGGGTTTAATAAATGAGATGTGTTGGTACTTTTTTCATCAATACTAGTCATATTTCAGTATTTTACAATTGCAAATTCATTTAAAGGAAACACTGTTTATAGCCCCCATAAACTAAAACTGCTAACTTAAGTCCTGAATAATGCACATTATGTGTCATTTTCTATTTCTAACTCAGACAGTATTGCTCTTGTCAAGCCCTATACTGTTAGAAATAACCCTGTGAAAGTTTACAAGTGCATTTTCAGAGTAGACCATGGCATGGTGCTTTTTTTTTTCCCCAACCATTTTTAGCTCCTAAACTCTGGGAAACTGAAGGTTTATGTCAGAGATGAAAAGATTCCCAAATTAGTTCCAAATCTCTAGAGAGCACTTAAACACTGTGTTGTCAGTATATATTTATGTTAGGCAGTAATCTAAAGTTTAGTAATTTATATCTTAAAAACCAATACAAACTTTTTTTTTTTTTTTTTTTTAATCTGAGAGGCTGAAATGCTAGCACTTACCCCACTATCTGCAAAAGAGAGAAAATAATCAGGGTGGGGTAGGGAAGGAATCATCTAGGAGGGAGGAATGAAGAACAAAGTTCGTTGACTAAAATGAAATATGTTAAGAGTTTTGAGGAAATAAAAGAGGATTTATTCATCATCAGCTTTCCTCAAACTGTGGTTTTGAGAAAATGAAAGAGGACTCTTCATCGCCAGCTTTCCTCAAACTGTTGCCTACTGTAAATGTCTATCCTTCCTTATATGGTTTAGCAGTATTGATAATTACATACTCTCTGAATGAATCTCTGCTGTTTTTATTCCATGACTATCAAAATCCATTAGGATCACCTCTTTAGTAGAAGTAGGGATTCCGCTTTATGGAGTTTCTGATAAACCCAGAAAAGACATCAAGAACATTTTTGTTTTCCAAGTTGGTGAAAAAGAACCTCAAGTTTTTCTTTCGCCAATTGAACCACAGGCTTCTATTCAGATGCCATCTACATAGACTTTCAAATACTGGTATAAGTTCCCCTACAAGTAGGTTAGGGTGAGCCACTGGAAGTCGTGCTATTTATCTAGTTGTTTACCTTGAGGAAAACTTAATGGTAATAGTGGAGTATTTCAGGAAAGCTTGACTAAGATACTGTAGTATTTTTGAAATATCAAATTAGTGTTAAGTCTGTTACAAGAGGGTTGACAATCTCAGGGTACTGTCTCCTCCTTAGTAAATCTAGAACATTAAATCATACTTAATTCACACACACACACACACACACACACACACACACATTTCTAAAATGTGATTCATCTCATCTAAATAAACAGTGACAAATGATCAAAACAGGATGAGAAAAAATACTTGGTGCTTCAGGTCTGCTACTATAAATAATTACTTCTGGGAAAAGGGAATTTGGAAAAAAATGGGGGAGGTAAAAAGTAAAATACTTCTAAGTACATGTGGAGTATGAGTGTGCATTCCAAGCTTCAGAGGTATGTGAAAAATGTGTACTAAGTTCTTATTCTCCCAAAGGACCAGTCAGAATCTATTATTAGGTAGAACACAGAGGAGAGCATAAAGAAGGTTTTTATTGCTTCTAGAAGTCTAGCTCATTTGTACCATTTCAAACTGAAATTAAAATAGAGTAATAGAAGCATATTTTTTCTTTAGAGGCTAAGTTGTTATTTTGCTGTAAATTAACTTATTTGCTATTTAATACTGTTTAGTTCACTAGAATTCTAGTAGTAAGTTCATTGAGCAATGGTGTGAGTAGTGTAATGTCATCTAATGGAATTTCATCTTATTTTGTAGCTATTTGTGCAAACTGGACAATTTAGCCTAAGTCCTAACTCTGCATCTCTTCAAAGATCTGTTCTTAGACCAAAGTCTTTTCTTAGACCTCCCAAAATGAGACCTTGACAAAAAAGTGTGTGTGTGTGTGTGTGTGTGTGTGTGTGTGTGTGTTTGTAAATAGGAAAATGTTGGTAAAAGGCACAGACTTTCCCTTATAAGATGAATAAGACCTGAGGATCTAACGTATAAAATGTTGACTTTAATTGATAATATTGTGTTGTGTAATTGAAATTTGCTAAAACGGTAAAACATACATGTTCTCACACACACACAAAAAGTAAGAATATGAGGTGAAAAATGTGATAATCAACCTGGGAGGAATCCTTTCACAATGTTTATGCATATACGTTTGTCATGCTGTACACTTTAAATATCTTACAATTTTATTTTTCGTCACCACAAAATTCTTCAGATCCATCTTGTATAATTCCTACTCTGTTTTTAAGGTCAGCATTTCTTTAAGGAGTCCTGTTTTTTTGTTTTTGTTTGTTTGTTTGTTTGTTTTGAGAATGGAATTGGAAACCAAGATCCAGGCACTAGATATGCTCAATGTTGCTAGGTTTTAGGATATCTGAGCTGACAGAGCAAGGAAATAGGTGTGTATATCCTAGCCTGTATATATACATACCTGTAAATACTTATAAATATCCTTACATATAACCATCTATAACTAACTATGTTAAGTTAAACATGAACTCGTACTGATGTCTACAATCTAATCCATTTCCACGTAGATCATTCAGCTTCCTCTCTTTGCTTATTGGTAAATTGTCACTACAAAAGTGAGAAATGTGGGTTCCAGCATTTACCATCCATTTATTTAATTGTTCAACCAGAGTTATACATGTCTAATGATATCAGAATCATTAATCTATACCTCTGTGAGAAACGACTTTATTAACTATAGGATTGTGATTACATACAGTTAGTTTGCCTTTAGTTAGAGAGACTCCACCTGTTTCCAAAATGACTTAGGTCAGTATATTTTTTCCCATCTGTCAGGGGTCCTTTGGTCAGTGCCAGGGGACTTATGAAAATACTTTTTGTATCTATGAACATAAGGAGTTGAAAGGATTGTCACAGAGCATGGTACAGCAAGAAAGACCAGTTTGCTAGTATTCTCATAAGATGATTTATTTAAGCTAAGATAGCAAAAGGTTAATACAAAAGCATGGATTGCTCCTTAACTTTTTTATATAATCATTGGTTATGTCACACTTTCGCATGCTTATTACCTTATATCTCATTTATGGAATAGAAGAAGCATGCTCTTCAAGCCCACAAGTGAGAAAGGAAAGGTTTTAATTGTGTCATCCTGGTCAACCATACTGGATTAAAAAGAAGAGAGAAAAGTCCACTGGAAGGAGAATAGCTATGACCAACTTTTCCCCAAGATGCTTAATGATAAATTCTTTTTAGAAGCTCCCGTAGAAAAATTGCTACATAGACCTCTAAAACACTTTACTATTAAGTGAAATAACTCACATCAAAGGCATGAGAAACCAAGGAGGGGATGTTGTCACTTTGAAAAGAAAGTAAGACTATATTGCTCAAAGAGCCCTTTTTGCTAAAATCTTTCTCAGAGTTCTCAGTCTTTTGTATTGCTTACAAAACAAATTTATTGTTACTTTTTTCCCAGAGAAGATGGAAGGTGTCCCTTTGATTTTTGGTCAGAAAATTTCCTAAAACACTTTCCTACCTGTTGTGTTAAAAACTGTGCAAGATGCTTGGGGGATACTAAGACTATGACATTTCAATGTGTAAGTTAAATGAAATTAAAATATAGTGATGGACATGATATACACTGATAATTACAATTATTCACTTCACATCTACACAAGTAATTAGAGAAATGCGACTCAAGAAAGTATATTGAAAGCAGTTTAGGGAAGTTGTGAGGACTAAGGGAGCGTACCTTTTTGGATGATTGAGAGTTTCTTGGAAAAAGTTAAAGGAGGATATAATTTAAACAGATGGAGATCGTCCCTGTCACCAGACATGACAGAGGAAAAAGTGGAGGGGAGGAGGAAAGCCTGGTTTGTGTGTGGGGAAGAGCAGGGAGTTTTGGGGTGTATCGCATCATGAGAAATACTGCGAGATAAGATTAAAAAGGTAGAGGCTAGAATGTGGGGAACCCTGAATGCTAGGTTGAGGTGTTTAGATTTAAAGTATCAAGGTTTTTGTACTAAAATGATATGATTAGAGCTGTGTTTCAAAATAACTAGTCAGATGGAGGAGTATGGTGAATCTGGACCTGCGGTGAGGGAAACTTTGGTGAGGGAATGAGATAGGAAACTTTTGGGATGACATAGATGAGGAGCTGAGGCCCTCAGCAACAGGTTAACTGCAGAAATGGAAAGAATGGACTGCAACCAAGAGAGAGACCTTGGAACAATGGGACCTTGCAAATGACTGATTATAAGGAATGCATGAGCAGGAGAGCCAAAGATAATGTCCTCCTGTCAGTTTTGTGACTAGATTGTTAGTAAGGGCAGGGGAGGGGCTAGTTAGAATAGCTAAAAAGGCAAGTAAGGCTTCAACCCTCAGGTCCTCAGAGGGCATAGCCCTGCCATCATCTTTATCTCAGACTTCTAGCTTCTAGAAATATGAGGCAATAAATACCTGCTGTTTTAAGTGCCCCCAGTTTCTGGTACTTTGTTATGGCAGCCGTAAGAAACTAAAGCACTACTCTAAGGTAGTGATTAGGGCAGTGTAGGCTGACTCTCACCCAGTCATATCTGAAACTGTTTGGTATTAGAAGGGACAGAAGAGATACCCACCACAACACAGAATTGAGTACTGCTAGGACTGTGGCTGGAGAAGCCTCTTTAGAGATGAGGGAGCTTCATATGACAGTTCTGGTCACAAAGCTTAACCAAGTGTATGCATGTAAAATACTCAACTGTTCTGAATATACATTTTGTTAGTTTAAATTTTATGTTGTTTCAGAGAAATAATATTCTGACCTTCCCAGGAGGACACAGCCTGGAATCGTGCTGTCTCTAGAAAATAAGGGTATAAAGCATACGTACCTTTCACAGCAGAAGCTACAGAGGAGGGACTGGCAGGTAACATAATTGTGCACAGCCATATTGTTAGGAAGGAGCCCAAGGAAGGGAAGCTAATGCTTTTCTATCAAGTTTAGTTTTTCCTAAATTGAAGGAAAGAAACAAAATCACTGGGAAATTGGTCTCTCTGTCGCATTTATTTCCTTGAGTTCAAGTTATAGCTGAACATTACAGAAAAGACTCTGAATTCAATCTTGTTTAATCTAGTCTAATGATATAAACATTTATTGATGAAAGAGATTGGCCTTAAATGCCATCAGTAAAAACATGACAGCTATACAAGGCCCAAATCTAAGACATCTAATGGTCGTATCTAGGGCTAATTTATAAAGACAGCTGAAGCTCAGTATTGGAGGAACGTTGTGCTGTAGGCTTCAGTTGCCACCAGAGAGAACTGTTCTTTGTCACCTAGGAGCACTGCAGTCTCTAAAATGGGGCTAAATCTTTGAAACTGGGAGTAGTGTTTGGAATGGAGGGTCCTTGCTTAGCCTGCTGCCAGATGCAGGCAAACTCCTCTAGCTAAACAGTCACATGAGAGGCGAAACTTCCAAATGATACAGAAAACAAAAATAAAACAAAGAAAACCAAACCAACAGACAAAAAAGCAAAGTCATATATCCATAACTCTTTCTTATCCTTTTCAGTTAAGTAATTAGTTTGCTTATTCAACAAGTATTTAGTGTCTACTGTTGGCTAGCATGCAGAAGGTCATGGCTGTGGCAGTAAGGGAGATTGATACCATCTTCTCAGTTGAGCTTACATTCCAGCAAATCATTAAAAAAAAAATCACCTTACCATTCACATGTTCTGTTGTCTCTCAGATGTGCTCACATCTGGGTGAAGTTAGGAAAGCTGAAGAAAACTGAATGAGGGTTTAAAGGTCTTAACACATTTTCATTTTTAGGGACAGAAAACATTGAAGCAATTAAGAGTCACTATTATAAATGAAGTTCTGCTTAATAGAAAAGACATTTTTAAATATTGTTCCATCTCTCTTCATTACTTTTTTAAATGGCATTTACTCCATTTTATGAATTTTTCAAATGGCAGTAAAACTACCAAAGCTTTTCAGCACATTATACTAGGCAGCCCTTCTTGATTATGGGATTTTCAGAGTTGGTTGGAAACTTAGAATGTATTCAGTTTAACCCCCAAATGATCTCTTTTCAATAGAAATAAAAACTATTAGCTACCTATAAATCATTTTTTATCTGACGTCTTAACACTGTGAAGGTCAGCAGTCACTAAAGGTGTGGACATCTCCATGTCTGGCTGATAGATACTTGGGCACTGGAGTTACATTGTTTGAGAAGTTACTTTTTCAGACAGTTATTCTCCTTTTTTTCCCTTTATGTTAACTTTGTAAGTGGCTAGGAGGCTGTGACACTAGTAATCATTTGAAGAGTGCCAAGGGGACACTCCATGTTCAAGAGGAAGACGTCCCAGCGGGAACTAGCGGCATCGTCTTCGCGGGAGACGTGGCCACATTAATTTGTAGTTGTTGTGCTGAGTGGATCAGACCCCAGAACGCCAGCAAGCAGCCCAAGGAACCCACTGAAGTTTTGGGATTACATTCTGTTTTGCTGTACTCATTTAGATTCAGCTGCTTACTGAGTGTAGATGCTTAGAAAATCATCTTTCAAAAAATGAAAATTTGGATATGAGTAGTATTTTACAAAACATTCTAACATTGCTCAAATTGACTTTACATAAAAAATGAATTGGTTCATTTATGAATTTTGTAGCAGGAAAGGAGCCTGTGATAGTACAAGTGGTAAGGTCTGTGTCCTGCACCCACAGAGTTTGCAGAGTCTCAAAGAGCAGGTTTACTTCTAGGTGTTAGCCCTGCTAGTCCACACACACACACACACACACACACCCACCCACACACACACACACACACCACACTCCACACTCCCCCCCCCCCCCAACACCCCTTATACACAAGGTTGGTAGGGAAGCATCAGAGTTTCCCATTCTCAAGGGCAATGGGGTTTGCCCAGTGTAGAATGATGAGTCCCTATTTTTTTAAATTTGTAACGTATCAGAGAAAGAGCAGCAGCCCAATGGAAACTGAGCACAAATTTCTTAAAAATTTGGTGGGAAAGGGGGTCAAAACTCATCAAAATTGATTTAGAAAAATTAAAGAAAAGTGGTATGTTCTATTTCTGTACATTGTGGTGGTGGTCAGTTTATAGGTAATATGTATTAATTATAATAAAATTATAGAATTAATGACAAATATCTATACAAGGGATGTTTTTGGTAGGATTAAAGACTTTTCCTGCTATTTTACATGATGTAGGAGAGAAATTGATTATTTATACATATATATGTATATATTAAAATGAATCTTGGAATCACAGTTACAGAAATCAAGATTTGTTGTCCAAGACATGAAAGCAGCCAAAATGTTCTTCGATAGATGGTTGGATAAAGAACATGTGGTGCATATACACAATGGAATATTACTCAGTCATAAGAAAACGTGAAATGCTGCCATTGTAACAACATAGGTGGATCTTGACATATCATCCTAAGCAAAATAAGACAGAAAAAAATCAAGAACAATATGATTTCACTCATGTGTGGGATATAAAACTGAAAGGAGCAAACAAACAGGACAAACAAACAAAAAAATCATAGATACAGGTACCAGTTCAGTGGTTACGAGAGGAGGTGGTTACGAGAGGAGGGGGTGATGGAAGGGGAACTGACTCTGGGTGGTGAACACACAAGGCAACACAGAGACGATGCCTTGTAGGATTGTGTACTTGAAACCGATAGAGTTTTACTAACCAACGTCACCTCAATAAATTTAATAAAAATAAAAAAATAAAATAATTACTTAAAAAAGTAAATTGTTGATATAATGGCCAGTTTTCTTCTGTTTATTCTTGATATTCAGATGCTGACATTTCATTAAAAAATAAACTCTATAAAATGACCAGTAAAAGCATTAAATAGAAACTAGAATAGAGTTCCATAGTCCTTTTAAAATTTTATTGATGCTATTTACTTTTAAATAATTCAGTGTCACATTCTTTTTTACAAAGAGAAAAGTCAAGTTGGAAAAGAGTAAGAATAAAAGTGAAGGGAAACAAGAAATAGTGAAAGTGAACAAGAAAAAATGAATTATATGATAAGAAATTTAGGAAATTAAAAAAAAGTTATTACTTTCAGTTTCTCAAATCACAGTCTGAAGCTTATTTCTACATTTACCAAATGAAATTAGGTAGGAAATCTTTAGTGACCTCTAGCACCTAGTATATATTTGGTGTCTCAAGCACCCTCTTGGCCCTTCCTCACCAGCATGTCGGTATGTGTGTGTCTGTGTTCATTGTTCAAGGTCCATTTTTATGCCTGTGTTAAGCTCTGCCCATTCCCTGGGTTATCCTTCTTGCCTAGCTCCACTAACAAAGACAATTCACTGTCACATGTGGGCTTAGCTTCCTCTCAGTGTGTGAGACCAATTGTGCATTGAGGCAATTCTTAGAGAAATCTCTTGTTCAACTTTCTGTTACAGATTACTGTGGTTGCTAGTTACATGAGGATGGTCAGGTAAGTGTAATAGTGAGTGTATTTCCTTTTCTGCACCTTGTTCCCAGCTGTGGCTTTAACTGCCTGGTGCTTAGCCTTCATTTAGTCTTCATCCAAGTACACTGGGAGCTCACCTCCTGAGCATGCTGAAGTCACATGTCCATAAGGCCAGCAGCCCTGGTGGCATTTGTGATGAAAACCACCTTCCCCTGTTTCTGTTCTAGTCCTTCAACCTCTCAAAGTGGCAACCTTATCCATCCAGTGGTTCGAGCTAAAAACTTCTGTGTCAGTCTGAATTCTTTGTTTTCCTCATGTTTAGGAAACTTTTAAAGCTATTTTGCTTGGGACAATCCTAATTTATGCTTGTTTCCCCAGAGTAAACATGAAAATATTTATTTGTAAGATATTTTGGCTTAGGGAAAAATTTATATGTTCAACCAGTTGTATTTCCATGGACTATTCTGTACAACAGATCAAAAGTTCTATTGGCACTTCCTTCAAAATATATCCAGTATCCATTCATTTCTCCTCATTTCCAATATACCATCATAGTTCACATTATTGTATTCTGTTACTTGGATCATGCCAACCGCCTTCAATCTGGTCTTCCTGCTTTTATAATTACTCCCTTATAGTCTGTTTTCCACCCAGGAACAAGCAGCTGTCACTCCCTTGCTACAATATTTAAGTTACTTCCCATCTGGGAATAAACCTTACCCATCTTGTCATGCCCCAGACATAGTCCTGCCTCTGTTTATCTTTCCATATGACTACGTTTTCCTATTAGTTTTTTTCCCCCAGCTATAGTAGACTTCTTGCTGTCTTGCAAATACATTGAACTCAATTTCAGTCTTTGTTGTTTTTATCTTTTCTGCCTAGAGCTCTTTTCTCCTGATCTTTGCATGAGTAAATTCATTCAGGCATTTCTTCACTCAAAAGTCAACTCATCTGAGAGACTTTTCTGACTGCTCATTTTGAAGCAGCTGCCCTGATTCAGTGCAGGAAACAGAATTAATTGTAGGTATTTCAGGCAGAAAGGAATTTAATTTAAAAATTAGGAGCTTACAAAATCATTAGAATGAAAGGAAATCAAGGGATCACTGCTGAGCCCCTCATTTTGGGCCCTGTCACCATGGAGTTCAGGAAATAATTGGTGCCTCTCTTACCCACATGGCTGCTGCCACAGCCACCTCGCACCCATGAAGCAAGTATGTGGACTCCGGTGCCCAGCAGTTCATGTGTTTACATGTGCCTGAAATCTGCCAACTGGTTGCCACCAGTGTAGGAAAATGGCCTCTACCTCCCTGAATCTTCCACATCTAATGCAAGGGCATCTTCCTGGTAGAAACTAAACCACACCCAGTGAGCTTAGCTGAAGGGGAGTCTGGGAAACATATTCTTTATTCTTCAAATCTAGTACAAGTAGAGAATATATTATAGAAGGGGCAGGATTGGATGTGGAGTTCCAAGGGACTGTATTTTTAATATCACATGCTCCCCTGAGCCCTGTCACACTCTCTTCTTGACTCTCCTTTATTTTTCTCCAAAGTACTTATAGCTACCTAAAAATAGTCATTCGTTTGCTTGTTATTTTTGTATTTCCTAATAGAATCTAAAACCCAAAACAGGGACAGGAACTATTGGTTTAGAGTAAGTCCTAGAGAAACATGGACTGAATGTATGAAATAATAAAGGGATCAGTCCATATACATCTACTTCGGATGTATAGTCATATTTAAAATGTTTTGAAAATAAATAGCATGTCTCATGTCATGCAGGAAGCATTGCCAGAGGATAATGCCATTGGATAGGAAAAGTAGAAGCCATTAAAAATTAAATTAGGAAATTGAGAAGAAATTCAATTTTAGGTCAGCAAGATTTTTGTGGGGAATGGAGATAATCAATAAATTGTGCTTTTGCAATCATAACTAAGAATTCTGTTTGCTTCTGTTAGAGAAGAAAAGCAAATAGGTATCTGATAGTTGGCAGTAACAGTAACTTTCCATCATTTGTTCTACCTCTCACGACTCTCCATGGGACATTGATTTGATTGATGAGACCGTGAAAACTGTCTATACTGGTTTATAGCCTTTCTTTCACTCACAGGGCCTTATTCCTGGCAGGCCAAATGCTAGAAGCCAACTGGGTTGAGCTCTGACCCAGCAGGGAGTAGCCTGTGATTTTATAGCTGCTCTATACCTGGAGAGTTAAGTTCAATTTATGTGCAAAGAAACAGAAAATTATTTCGACCCCTCGGTGAAACTGTGTTCTTCAATAATAAAGCAGTTTTTGTTTTTTTCCTATTTAGTTGTCTCCCGTGTCTATTACAGTAGTTTTCAAACTTAGATACACATTGGATCATATAAGAACTTTCAGATACACTGATGTCTGGGTTATCTTCAGAGATGCTGATTTAATTGTTCTGTGATACAGGTTAGAAAATTGGGATGTTTTTAAGCTTGCTGATGATTCTAATAATCAGCCAAAGTAGCATGCCATTACTTTACGGAAAAGAGTATTAATATCTTCAAAACCAAGCACAACAGATTGAAATTGATAGGAGTTTATTGCTTACCTTATATTATGGGTTGAATTGTGTAACCCAAAAAAGGTATGGTGAAATTCTAACTCCTGGTACTTATCAATGTGACATTGTTTCAACCCAGAGTCTTTGCAGATGTAGCTGAGTTAAGATGTGGCCATTAAAAAATAATTTAAAAAGTTTGAGGATTGGTGTTAATTCTTCTTTAAATGTTTTGTAAAATTCATCAATGAACCTATCTGGTCCTTTGTTCCGAGAGTTTTGTTTACTAATGTAATATCCTTACCTGGTACTGGTCTGTTCAGATTTTCTATTTTTCCATGGTTCAGTCTTGGTAAATTTTACATTTTCAGGAATTGATCTTTTGTCTATGAGTAACTGTTAAGACAGTGTTTTCCAGGGGCTCCAGGACCATAACTAAGAGGGACGGGAGCCAGTTTTCACAGGCCTCTGCAGGCCCGTAGCCGGAACTGAGGTCTGCCTGCCTCTTACCCAGTGCACGAGTGTGCTCGTCTCCTCCCAGGTCCCGGGTGCACGGAGGTACTTCTGGCAGCTCCCGTGCTTTTTTCAGTGGATGGATGCCAAAATTTTGTTGTTGAGGAAGGGACAAAAACAAAGAATGTCTCATGCCACTATGACACTAACTCAACTTCTGGAGCTATTATCAAAATTATCCATTCTTTAGAAGCTGATAAAGCTTGACTGTTAAACGCACCTCATTCTTTTGACCATTTTAGTAGGTCTTTTATGATAATAGATGGATTCTCTTTTCCATTTCTCTTTTTTGTGTCAATTCTTCTCATTTATAGTTTATTAAGAAATCAGTCATTTCCTCTAGATTAAAATTTTTTAGCATACAGTAATATCCCTAAGCCTGTATTATTTTATTCTGTCTCAGTTTTTTCCCTTGGTAATAACCTTATGCTATGCTTTTGTACTATTACATTAATTACTTACTTTTTTCTATTTAATTAAATTCATTTATAATTATTTACTTTTTTGATTTTGGTTCATTTGTTTTTAATTTATTAATGAGATAATAAGATGCTTATTATTTTCCCTCTTGTCCTCATTATCAAAGACATTGCAGGCTAAATTTTTACTAGGTGCAGCTTTTTCTGTTTCTCAGCAGTGAGATTTTTCCTTTTATTTCTTTCTATAGTTTGTGAACTACTTTTTGTCTTCTTTTCTGGTCTAAAGATTATCTTAGGATCATATTATTTGAATTCCTGGTGGTTAAAACAGTAATTTTAAAATTATGTATTCCTACTCCATCTGGATTCTGAGCTGAGAATATATCTGATATATACCTATGCTTTCATTTCGTTAAGGTTCTTTGTTGTCAGGTATGTAGTAAAATTGTGTACATACTGAATAAATGGACAAAATTTATTGTACCTATATGTCTATAAAATCAAATCAATTGATTGAGTCATTGATGTGCCTTTGTCTATCCTCAGTTTCTTTGCATTATGTGTTACGTTTTCATCAGGCTCTCTTTGTATTTTTAATCATTATACATTATTAGGCAAATTTTAGTATGTGTGGGTTTATGACTTTGAAATTGCATACGTTTGCCTTTTGTGGCTACAAAATTCTTCTTTTTCCCCCAGCATTTTTTAAAGCTTAAACTGTACCTAATTTGATATTGACAGCCCCTGGTTTCTTTCTTTTGTGTGTGTGTTCATTTGACCAATTCTTCTGCACCATCACTTTATTTTCAATCTCTCTCTAACACTTTGTCTTTAGTTTCTTTTATTGTTTTGTTTTGTTTTTTGCTTTTTTTTTTGGTATGTGGGTAGCTCCCTGACTGGGAATCGAACCCAGGCCGCAGCACTGACAGCACCAGCGCTGAAGCCCTAAGCCGCTACACCATCAGGGAACTCCCTAGTTTCTTTTAAACAGCATGTTGCTGGGTTTTATTTTTAGTGGTTTCTTTAGACAGCATATTGTTGTTCAGTCTTAAATTGTTTACTATAGTGAGTGATATACTTGTTTTTCATCCAATTTACTTAACACTTGGTTTGAATTTTATATTATGTTTTTTTCTTTTTTATCCCAAATATGACCAAGTTTCTATTAACTTCACTTTTCTCTTTAAAAATTGCTTATTTAATGTTTTCAGTTACAGTTGACATTCTTATTTTATATTAATTTCAAGTGTACAGCATAGTGGTCAGCCATTTATATAATTTATGCAGTGCTCCCCCAATTAATTAATCCGTGCTATACTTTAAATCCCTGTGACTTTAACTACCAGTTTGTACTTAATCCCCTCACCATTTTTACCCAGCTTCCCAGACCCCTGCTCTCTTTGTTAATTTGGAAATTTAGTTGCATTAAGTCCATAAATGATTACAATTCCTATTACCAAAATCAGAAATATATTTAAATGCTATTATTTGGCAATAAGATAATGTGATTTTTTATTTGTGAAGATGCACCATTGGTCCTTTTTAAAAATTTTATTTTATTTTATTTTTTGTGGGTGGTTGGGAATCAAACTCAGGCTGCGGCATTGACAGCACTGAAGTCCAAGCCACTACACCACCAGGAAACTCCCACCATTGGACCTTTTATAGACTGCCACTCTCCCACTTAGCTCCTCTTCCTTTTAGATTATTAGAATTTATCATACAGAATGTCTCTCCTGTTTTAGAAGGACTTATTTGCACTTATTTTAACATTCCAATACATCTGTATCCACTTTTACTTTATTTTTATAAATATTACTACCTGAAGTATTACATGCCCTTAAATATATATATTTTTGCCCTAACAGGTGAATGTGTCTCTGGTGAATACATATCTCTTGATCTTTGAAACTGGTTGATGCTATCTTACTACCTTCTACTGCCAGGGTTGGTGTTGGGAAAATCTGATTGTTTATCCTTTGTAGGTAATTTTTTGTGTGAGTGTGTGTATGTGTGTGTGTGTGTGTGTTTGTGTGTTCTAGAATGTTGTAATTCTTTCTGTATCTTAGTGTTCAGGCATTTACCCATTTATGCAGAAGCATGTGGTTTTTCCTATCAGTTCAGACTGGATTGGATAAGAATGTTCAATGTTTTCTTTCTTCACCTAAAGAAAAAAAATTACCTTTTTTCTCCTCCATGTATTACTTTTTATATTCCTGGAACTTTTATAATTCACATATTATACCTCCTGGATCTAAAACACTATCACTTACCTTTTCCATCATGATGTCCCTTTTTTAATATTTTTTGCTTAATGCGTTGAAGAAAGACTTGAATTTAATCTACTGAATCATTTATTCAGATTTTAAGAGTGACAGTAATTTTCAAATTTTCTACTAAGTTGTTTAGTTGCAAAATTATGCTTTATTTTAAATTTCAAAATGTCTCTCTTTGCGCGCAATCTTCTTAAGTGCTTCTATCATTTTCATTCAAATTGTTACCTGTTTTTCCAGAAACTTTAGTTTGATCTATTTTATTTCTTTTGCTTGATAATGCTCTCTGCGGCTTCTGAGCCCCCTTATACAGGCTATTATATTTTTCTGTAGGCTCACTGAGTCAAGTCTGGCTGTTGGAGGACCCTAAGTGACAGCAGTCACATTAATGATGGGACATGGTACAGTCTTTTTCCTTTGGCCTGACAATGTGGGAAGATGGAAGGAGTTGGTTTCAGTGCTTGTCTCCATAGCTCCAGAGTAGGGAGAACTCCGTTGATCTATTTGGCTTCTTCTCTTTATTTTGGCAATAAAAATATTAGTTACTCTGATGCTCAAAGGATCTATGGATTTCTTCAGGTCAAACTTTTCCCAGGCTCCATCACTTTCTGCTTTCTATTTCTTACCAAGGGCTCCTGGTCCTGGTTTGAGAAGGTAGCCAGGGCTGTGGCTGAAGGAGCTCCTCTCAATGTGACTGTCACCCTTCCCTCAAAATCCAAACCTGCACACACACCCGGCTTTTCAGAATCACCAGCGGCTAGCTTAATTGAGACCCAGAGAAAGAAGCCTTATATATGTTACTGTGTTCTCAGAATTCTCTTCACCATTAGCTATAATCTGAAGCAATATAGTGAGCATATGTTATCAACTAACTATACAATTCATTCATTCATTCATTCATATTTGAAACTCAACAGTAGGCAGAGGGGGAAACATTTTTCTTAGCCCAGGAAGAATAAAAACAAAACAAAACAAAAACCAAACCCTAAACTTCAGATAACAATGAATACGTATCAGGCATTATTCTAAGAGTTTTATACATCCCTGATGTATTTTTCATAAAAACCCTGTGAAGTAGGTTCCATTATGACACGCAACTTTACAGTTGAAGAAATGATGTTTAAATTACAAATCCAAGGTCACACATGTGGTGAACGACAGAATAGGATTCAAATGCTAGAAATCTGGCTTCAGAACCCACATTCTCAGCCACGACACTCACAGCTCTTAAAAAGTGTGTCCTGTCAAGAGGAAAGAAAACAATTGATTGCAATCTGCTTTTCTAAACTGAAATCTGATTGAAGAAAAAAAAAGGATGAACTAAAATTTAGTATTCCATGTAAAACTTGATGGCAGGACTAGCTCCTGGCAGCATTAAGATACCTTGGGAGTGATTATATTCTGTGCTTTGCCATTTTCTTGGGATCCCACTTCCTTCATTATTGTGGGACATGTATGACAGGAATCTACCCATTTTGGACCTCTAGGGAAGGAGTGATAAAGTGTGGCCCATTGGCTAATTTGGCCTCTTTTTGTAAATAAAATTTTATTGGAATCTAGTGACACCTATTCACTGATGTCTGGTCTTACAATTGTCATAGTGCTGCAGTGTCAGGAATGAGTAATTGTAGAGACCAAACAGCCTACAAAGCCTAAAAACACGATGTGCTATCTGATCCTTTACAGAAAATGTTTGCTGAACTTGCTCTAATTTCATAAATTCTTCTCAAAAATTATTCTGGAACTTTCATTTTCCTAGCATTACAACTCATTTAATACGAGTCCCATTCCATTAGGCTTTTGTTCTCTTCCAATGGGAGGGCTAGCTATCTGAAATTTAATTTAAGTGAAAATATTGAAGACTGATACTGGTTTTTATTATGTGTTTCTCTCAAGTGGCATTTCCTCTCCAATAGAATCCTTTTGAAGAGAAATGTTGTAGAATACAGAAATTAATATCTCATTTTTAATTTGTGTCCACAGCAAATTAGAAAAGATCTTTCTAGCACCCTTCTAATTATATTACCTACTCTACTTCTGATCTTATTTGCTGTGCACAGCTTGTTTACTTTATTTCTTTCTCTGGCTGCTAGACCATTAAATGACTTATCTTTTCTATTGGCTCATTGACTTAAGTCTGGTTTTTGAAGACTCATGAGTAGCAGTAGTCACAGAAATATTGAAAAATGATGTGTTCTTTACTTCCATGAAGAGTAGTATAGAAACCACTGAACTGCCATTCTGTTCATTCTAGAAGAAAGTGTTTAAGGAATAGTTTTATTTACAATTAAAAAAATGTAAATTTATGGGACTGGAGGATAAATATTACTTGGCAAAAAGTAGAAGAAAAAGCTCTTGTAGCAATGACAGGTGGCCTGTAATTGTAAATATTTATATAGCTTTTTGAGGTTTACAAAGCACTTTCCAACACTCATTTTAATCTTTTCTACATCTTGGCGGATGTATTTGTATTTTCACTTCACAAGTGAGATAACAGGCTTAGATTAAACAGCTCATATGTTACAGAGGTAGGACAAATCTATATTTTCAGGTACTAAATATCATGCTCTTCCAAGTGTTCATATTGTTTTTATTGGAAAAGATATAGAGAAGTGTGATGGAGAGGAGGTAAGGGACTCAGCAGGGACAGGGGTAGGGCAGGGAAAAGCAATTTTCCTCCCTACAGAAAAGGCAATTTTCTTCACTGCAAGGAAGAGAAAATTAAAGGAATTCTTTAGAAGTTTTCCCTTCATGTATCTGCTCATTCATTTAACAAGTATTTATTGAGAGCCAGTTGTGTGTCAGGCATTGTTATAGGAACTAAGGCCATAGCAGTGAACAAAAGATCTCTGTCCTCATGGAGTATGTATTTGGGGGAGATAGGCGATAAAAAAAGATTAAAAAATATGCAGTATATTAATCAATATGAGAACCAAGGGGGAAAAAGCAGAGAATGGGGATAGAAAGTGTCAGGATATTAGACTGAAATTTTAGAAGACAGGATAGGAAAGACCTTGCTGATAAGGCAGATGGGAAGGTAATGCTGGTAATGTCTTCACTAACTTCTCTAATGTTATAGTTCATTTTTCTGTTTTCTCTTGAGAGGTATCTAGTACCCATTCTATGCTTACTAAAAGTAAACAACTGATTCATTACTGAGTGTTTCTAACTAATTATGGCTACTAATTAATTAATCTAATGTTATTCCAATATATTATAGTAGCAAGTGGCAAGCTTGGTAAAGCTTGCTATACTATTAATCTATCACTATTTCAGTAACGTCCCAGATAGATGAAATGTTTTATGACTTTGTGTATAAAGAACCTGTGTGTTGCAGTACTGTTGGACCATTAACTTAGACCAAAAAAAAAAAAAAAAAAGAATTACTGTATTGTTTTGTAAAATGGTCTTGGTAGTGCTAGAAATATAGAAATACCAGAAATGCTTAACTTTTATGTTAAGTTTATGCCTTCTGGTATATTAGAAAATGAGACAAAAGACGGTTAACACTTCATTTTTCTTCCCACAGTTAGTGTGCACCCACACTTACCTTCTGGAATGTTTAGACAGTCTATAGCTAAGAAATATCTACTGTCCTTATCTGGGACTATTGAAGCAATAAAAACAACCATTGTTGATATTTAAGGGTGTTCACTAAGTAAATAACAGCCTGTTTTCCTAGCACCTATGTATGAAAATGAAACACACAGGAGTAAAAAAATATCAGCTTTATTACTGAGAAAGCTGTTTGGAGAATATAGCCTAGATTTGCAGGCAAGGGGTTTTTGCCAATGTTGCTCTGTACAATTAAAATTATCCCCTCAAATTAAAGGACTGTCTGCCCTGCTGAGCATACTACATGGCTGAGAGCAAATGAAAAAACAACCTATCTGTAGACAATTAGACCCCTTAGACAAAGGCCACATTTGGGGCCACCAAATAGACTATTTTGCACATGGTATCTCCGTGGAATTGTAAAAACAGAAGTTCTGGCCTGAGTCAAACATTCCCTTATCTTCCTCTAAAGAACTGCAAGTTTTGAGATGAAGAGTGCTAGGGTGGAGAGGCCGGAGTGTTACTCTGAATGGAGTTCCCTCCATATGGAAACATCAGTATAGGGAAAAATAGAGTTTCTCCCTGAAGATTTCACTTGATCTAGCAACATTTTCTCACATTACTGTTGGTGGAGGGATAGAAAAAAAATTTATTAGTTACTCCTGAAATTACTTTGATCTTAGTTGCAATATAATTCATTTAATTCAAAAAAGGAAGTGGACTTGTAAAGTTACTTGGAAAGAAATGGACATATTAATATAATATTAAAATTACCCAGCAAGTGTTCACTGAATACCAAAAATTTGCTCATCCCTGTAGTGTACTAGCTTCTAGAAATGCCATATTATCAGACATAACCTTGATCTTGAAGAAATTTATCATTCAGCAGGTTAGGTAATAATAAACATAAAGTAACAGTAAGTAATACAGAACAGAATATTAGTTGTTATTGTGTGTAACACACTAAATGTACCATCAGGATAGAAGGCAGCATGGCCTATTATAAAAAACCAAGAGATCTGAGTTCTTCTTTTATTTAAATCTAACTGAGAAAATCTAGACAAGTCTTACTTACTCTTTTTAGGTTTCAGGTTTCCATTCTGTAAAATGAAAGGTTTGACCAGAACATAGTCTAAATTGAAAATTTATTTTTTCTGATATTATAGCAACCAAAGTAACCTTTGCATTTTTAAGGTTACACTGAATTAAGTCTCACATAACTTCTTTCCATATTAGGAACTGCACAAGAACAATAAAAAGAAAATATAAAATTGGTAGAAAGGTAATAATAAAATACACAAATAAAAAAGACTAATCAAAGGAGCTGAGGAGAAATTATAATCATAAATATTTTGAAGTTGCAAACAGCATTTATCAACAGGTGTTGACGAGAAGTCGTGCACTGGGTGTGCCTGCACTTCTATTTGGGAAGTGCAATACATTGATAGCTCTGCAGAGGTGTATACAGGACCCTTTTCCAGATTGTAATTTCATGTAACCAAGGACTACCAGGTAGAATCTAATATATATACAAGAGAGTCTTTGTTAAGCAGAACTCAAGCAATTAGCACTCTCAAGCAACTGGCCAAAAATCAAAACACAAAAACAAAAACAAAACAAAAATTGAAGAAATAATACTACTTTTATCTGGCATTGATGCTGGTTAATTGACAGTCTACAGTATATTTATTTATTTTTCATTTTTTTGGTTTCAGCCTGGGGGTTGCTGCTTCCAAAAGAGGGAAGTGTCATCCTTGCCATGTGCACCTTTACAAGAAGTGAGGGGACAGGAGGAGACCCTTTGTTTTCATTTGCTCCATTGTCTCTAGCACTGTGATATATTTTAAGGAATGAAGAAATAGGAATTTGGTTTGTTTCTACTTCTAAAGAAAAATAAGTCAGTTACTTGGGGAAAAAAAAAGTTAACGTGAACCCAAGAATCATTCTGAAAGGGCTTGCTGTCCCTGAAATTGCAGAGACAGGTCGAAGGGACTCTACAACCAAACCCCTTACTGATTTTGGAAGAAGTCCCTTATTGGTTTTGCTCACCCTCTCACTGATATCTGTGCAACCAGCCTTAAAACAGAAAAAGCGTACATGGAAAGGTGGGCATTGGAGGAAACCAGGGGAAAAGCAGGCAGAAGTGCTTTCTCTAAACAAACCCACGGTCTTCTTGTGTTTTTTGTTGTGAATCCACTCCAAAATGGTTTTACAATTGGTCTTATTCTTCTTGAGCCCCTGATACGTAATCAAGAGCCCTAATATCCCTAATTTAATTTTGTGTCAAATGCTAAGAAATAACCAATCCATTATGATTCCGATCTGCTTAGCACCGTGGGACGAGATGATTTCCAAGAGGTATTTTGATACTTTCATGGACTATTTGTGGGGCAGGATTTGCTTTCTGGATTTCATTCTCTGTGGAAGAGAAACTTCAACTTTAGTTTTCTGTTGGTGTATGTATATGAAGTTGGAGATGATGGTGATGGTTTTTTGTTTTTTTTTTTTAAGGGAAACATTTTCATGACCCTTTTGGTCTAGAAGACAAGAAAGTTGAGAGAACTAACTTGCTCCACTTAATTGCTTAATAAAATAACAGAAATTTGGAGTTTTAAACTCTTTACTGGACGTGTGAAGAGGAGGAAGGAAGGCCACAATGTGAAGCAGCTGTGATGGGGAGAAAGTTTTGGTTAGGTAGTATGAAAAAACAAATTTTAAAAAATGAGCCAACAGAGGCTTAAAAGGACAGCTGGTGGCAAGTTCTCCGTGGTAGCGATACTATTAATGACTCTGGTATCTGGTGGTAAATTTAAGGTTGTTTGCTTTTATATACTCTGCTAAAGTGTTCCCTCATTCTGCCAAAGTCTTGAGTAATAGTTGATTACACCACAAAAGATTCTAATGGAGGTTTGAGAGAAGGAGCCAGAGATGAGATTCACCAGGAGAGCTATGGGGCAGTAGCAAGGAAAGAAGCTGTAGGAGGGAGGTGGCAAACAGGGATCAAACCGTTGAGCAACAGCTGGAATTCAAGTCTGGATATAATGGTGACAAAGAGAACTACACCACCACCTTTCAAGGGCTGCAGAAAGAAATGAAACAATGAGAATATTTCCAGAATACTTGGGATGAAGAAAAGTTAAACCACTTTATTCTTAAAAAAAAAAAGAAAAAAAAAAAAAAAGAAAGGAGGAGAGCTTGATGTCCTTTGGATAACACTGTTCCTTTCTTGCGTGCAGTACATAGGATCTCTCAGATTCCAGTGCTCTGATCTCATTTTTGATGGAATGTTATTTATTAATCTGAGATAATCAAATACAGGGCAAATCACTGTCAGGAGTGTGTACCTAAGTACATGCAATATATTCAAAATGCCATCTTTACTTTGGGTAATGATTTGTGCTCTTCTTGACGTTCTGTAAATCTTACCTTGTATCCGGTGAGCTATCAAACATTATTGTTAACAGTTCACCAATGGGGATTTGAATTTTATAGCTTGACATAATTGTGTTTGTCGTTTCCTGTGTGTGTGCAGGCAGGTGTACATGCATATGTGTCCTTATGGGTGTGTGCACTTTAGCAACGAGGAAGTTAAGTTAGCCCACTGAACTAGAAAATGAAAATTCCTCTCTCCCCCACCTAATGGATGAAATGTCAACCTGAAGCCAGAAATTTCTGATATGGCTTAATGTACCTATGTGTTGCTTATGCATTATTCATGATAGATTCCGGGATTCCTATGCTTGGCACTGCTGTTAGAAGAAAATAGAAGAATAGACCAAATTGGGCACTAACATTTTTTGTATTTATATAATTGATCCCTTTTTCATTTTTTAAAAATTGTAGTACTGAGATATGTCTTTAATATTAGCTTTCCTCAAAAGTAATATTTGGGGTGGATGCTATTTATGAACGTATTTGATCACAACATTCACAGATCCAGGTTTATACATTTTTACTGCTCAGCCATCTCAGATGGCTTTGTGAGGTACTGTATAAACAGTACAAAAATCTGTCAAGGCAGATTTATTTTGATATAAGGCATTTCAGTTGTCTCATGCATGCATAACTAGTATAACACTCTGATTTTGACTTATCTTTTAAAAATTTTATTAATACCTCTTTCATTTTCTTTTTTTTTCAGACCTAAATATGCAGCTAGCTTCTCTTAACTTGCATTGATGAAGCAACACTAATTACCTCAGGTTTAATGCGAGTATATCTATTGAGATTAAACATGTTTTATCTCCATACTATTGGATTAATTACATAAGTGTAGGATATATTCAAAGCTATGGAGTCAGTTGTGGAGGGAAAGGCTCACAAACAGGAAAACGGAGGTCATAGAATCACTTGGCTATTGACATAAGTGAATGAGAAGTTGTTACATATTTGGCATTTCTTTTAAAAAGGTGGACATACATATATCATTTCCTCATTTTCCTAGATTTTGGTGTGGAAGCAAAATGATAGACTGAAGAGCATGGTTGCTGAGGCTTTCAGATTTGGGTTCAAATTTAGCTCTTGATTAGCTTAGATGATTGGTTCATCTTTTAGAACCTCAGTTTCCTCATCTGCAAAATGGGGCTAACACTATTTAAATTATACACTTGTGAGAATGATACAAGATTATCAGTATAAAAGGGTCTAATACAATACAGGTCCTTTGTAATTGTTTTCCTTGGAGTGATTTTTTGTCTCAGAGGTTTCTAAAGCTCAACTCCCTTCTTGCCTTGACTCCAGCTTGGCTAGTCAACTCTTCCTCTGGTTGCCTAAGTTACCCAGGTGTCTCCATACCCCACGGGCTTGGCATGCAGGGTACTACAGCTTCATTGTTTACCTCTGAATAACTAGCACTTGGCACAAATATTTTTTATTGAGTGAATTCACACAATAAATATTTCATTTTTGCCTAAACTAGTTAGGTTAAGTTTCTGTACTTTTCAAAGGAAGGAATCCTGAAAAATGTAGAAAACAAGAGCCTCTTCTGTTTTATATAATTTCCCAAGGAGATGAGCAGTTGTTGAAGCTGGAGTAAGGAAGTATAACATAGAAGATAATGGCAGAGACACAGGTTTTGGGAAAAGAGTATTGTAACACTGGTAAGGCATTCAGAAATCTTCCTGTAGAGGTTCCCTAGTGGTTAGTGGCTAGGCTTTGGTGCTCTCAACACCACAGCCCGGGTTCAATTTCTAGCCAGGGAACTATTCAAAAAAAGAAGAAAAAATCTTCCTGTTAATATAAAACAGCTAAATGGCTTGAATATGAGTGATTCCGATTAGCTGGAATAATAAAAGTGATCTGAGTGGCAAAGACAGGTATTTCAGAGAGCTGGCCAATACCTTCAAATCACCCTGGTTTTTGTTTTTTTCCCTCATGGTGAAATTAAGTTTATTCTCAAGGTTGAGAAATAAAGAATACAGCACCAGAGATTGTAGGGATGGAAGTAGGGAGCATGGCTGGAGGAGTTGGTTCAGTAATTGTGTTGTCAAGTTGTTATGTTATAAATTTGGAACTATGGTGGGGCAAAAGCCAAACTTTAATTTGAGTAGTTGGGCTAGGAAGAGACTTGAAGTTTGACCCTGAAAATGAGGCAGTAGGGAAATTGATGATATAATGGACTTTGAAGTTCCTTCCAACTGCAAGGGCAGAGACAAGAAGGAACAAAGACAATAATTAATGGACATCATTAGACTATTCAAAGCATACTTGAAAAATGCCAAGTCTTTAATTTCTTGGCATGACCTAAGAGATTGTCTAGGAATCCATATTATGAGGTTTAAATAAGTATCATTCAATTATTTCTTCTCATGGCCCATTTATATCATTCATTGTGTGTTAGACTCTTATTAGATACCTGTTTGTGTGTCCACCACCCATTTCTAGGCTGTACCTTTTTTCCTCATGATTGCAACTATATTTGTATATTGTGCATCTGATTTTATGGCCATAGTTATTTCTGGAATGGACAGTTGACCTAAGAGGGACAAATCAATTTCTATATTTTCAAACATGACATATGAGATCATGTTATGTGAATGAGATAAAAAGAATCGACTAAATTACAGGGAGAAAGAGAGACAGAGAAAGAAGCGAGGGAGAGAAATAATTGGAGGCAAAGACAAATGAAGCAGATTGGAAGAAACAATTAGAAATCCATATAAGGGAGACTTCTTGAGCAGTCTTGAGTTCTATTCTGTCCTGAGGCCTTGCTTCATCCCTTCCTGTAGACTGTAAAATACTTGGTATCATTACAGTATATCCTAGTTTTCTGTTGGTTATTTGCAACAATGAATACCAATATTCATTCTTTCATTTATTTGTCCCACAGACATTAATGAAGGTCTTATGTGTGTAAGCATTGACTTTTGCAGAGGCAGAGATACTTGCCTTCAGAGGTACTAGCAGTATGAAAGGAAAATAAAGGTCTCTGTGGGAATAGTGTGTGGGGAGACATTAATTCTTAGACTTCAGAATGCATGGTCTATGTTTGTGGCTAATCAGAAATTGAAGAAGAAGGAATACTCCTGTTTTCTTTTGTATTATCTAATTAGTATATGATTAGTCTGAATTATGGTTTGGCATCTAAGAGAAGAGGGCATATCTAATTTGTTTCCAGAGGCAACAATAGGAAGGATGACCTGGAGCAATAAATCATTAACGACATGCTTTATTTTTCAAGAGATATTGAGCATCACTGAGCAGCAGGTGTCACATAAGAAAATAGTGAAGGACAAGACTGAAAAATAGAGTGCCTTCCGTACTAGGCTTTTATTTTTATTCATTATAGAGTAAAAAAAATGTGTAAGTGTGGTTAGGTCAGGATTTCTCATCCAGTGCAAGCCTAGGAACTAAAAATGCCTAGAATTTTTACATTTTCTGTGGGTCTCAGTAATGAGACCAATAACTTGTACTTACTGTGCCTGGGTCTTCCAATCATATTCTCTAGGGACTGATTTCAAAAAAGAAAGGAGAGCAGATAATGAAAGGATCCAGATGCTTAATCAATATGGTGGTGGCCTTCAAGGCATTGTTTTCAAACCTCAGGGAAGCTAATATATGGTCTCTGAAATAGCTCTAATTAGATGCTAGACTTCAAAGTGAGTGGTGTTATTTAACTGCATCAATTTTCAGTAGCTATTTCTTACTCTTTAAATAAAATAAAGGTTATAAGCTTGTTGAAATAAAACCTAGAAGGGCAAGAATTCACAAAAAACTGAGAGTAGTGAGAGGGCTAGACCAAAGTTAGATTTGTAAACAGTGAGTAAAAGAAAAGAAAAAACAAGAATGAAAGTAAACCAATAGCAGGAAGTAAGGCAAGATTACAAAGTAAATGCAAGTGCCCATTTGTAATTTGTGATCATAGAGTTAAAGTTAAGTCAATCAATTTGTTGGCACGGTTTTTCTCATTAATGTTTAGCTTCCTGAATGTTAATAAGGATATAGGAAATATTGTGCATTCAGCCATGAAGTTTTCCAAAGAGATGAAACACTGGGAGAAAGGGTTCACAGGAGAGAAGGGCAATTTCAGGGATGAATAATGGCAGTGTTAGAAGAAACTCAAGCTGTGCTGAGAGAAGTAGAAGTGGAAACAGGAGGGTATTAGAGGGTAATGATTGTTAGAGTTAATGTATTAGAAGTTTCATGAGATTAAGGATTTAAAGCAGAATAATGCCATGAGCTAAAAAGATAGGAGAAAGTGATTTGAGCATAAGATGTTAAGAAATATTTTAGAGATGAAGTTGTTGGCAATAGTATGTATGTTCTAGGATATAATCATAGAATGGGTAGCTGCTTTGGAGTGGAAGACAGATTGGAAGAGATAGAGGTCAGAAACTAGGAGACCAAGGTATAGGATCAGTAATTAGCATGGATACAGTAATTACTAAAAGTGATGGCTTGATGACTGGAGTAAATGTGGAGAATAAGATATGAATCAATGTAGCTGAAAAACATAAACGTCAAAGAAGTAGGACTTTTTCATCTTCTCTTCCTTCTTCCTCCCTTTCTCCCTCTGTCCCTCCCTCCCTCTCTCTACCCCCTATCCCCTCCTTTCTTTCCTGTTAGATAAGTTGGCTTGACTTTGGGAGTGTTATCTGAAAAGAACACATTTATATTAATACACAAAGAATGAAATTAATGTATTAATAGTATGTGGGATAAATCAATTAAAACAAAATCCTTTTAAAGATAAAAAGTGAAATAACTGAATAAAATGTAGATAATAGAAAAGGAGATTCAAATAAATAATTGAAATGGTGGATTTATTACTTAATATTTGTAGAAATAATATCATTAACTAATGACCATTTGGGAGGTAGAGAGTTAATGAGGGCACTTAATATAATTAATGTCTTCAAAAAGGTCAGATTTCCTGTTTTTGATTTCTCAAAAACACTAAAATATATAATCTGCAAGCAATTATTATAAATGGTATTTTCAATAATGTTATTATATCTAGATCACATAAATTTCTTTTGGCTGAAGATAACTAAAATATGTATATTCTTTGTAATAGGCTTCAGATTTTTACATAAGGACATTAAAATAATTTAAAACTTTCCTATTTAAGTACATTTGTTTAAGTGAATATCAGTTAAACTAATAAAATGTAAGATATAAACACCTCTTCAAAAAATTGTTAAAACTAACTTTAGAGTTTAAAATTTTTGCCATTGAAAGTTATCCTAGTCTGATTTCATGCTTTTTCCCTCATTTACATTTTATATTATTAATTTAAAATTTTACAGTATTTAAAAATTTGTGGTTATCAAGTATAGATATATGAGATTAGTTATTTTTTCAGGTATTTTAATTATATAGATTGCATAGTGGTGCTACAGTTACTTAGTGGTTTAAGGTTAGTGAGCATTGTCTATTGTTGATATTCTAGCTGAAATTAATGAGTGATAACTCATCCTGATCTAACAAACCCTCTAAAATAGGGTTAAAATAAAAGAAATATGTGAAAGGAGCATTCACATTAATGAATTTACAGCGCTACTTTCTTAAGGTAAGATATCCTCTCCACTGGTTCTTGTTCAGATAGATTGATATATACACACACATGTATATGACACTTGTATGTATATCTCAGTAGATAGCTCATATCTTATCTACTAATGATATATAGAAGGGAACAATATTCAGCCAAGCTGCTTGCATTTACTGTTTTAAAGAATCTTCATTAATCAAATGTTTCAAAATCCCTCCTAATTTTAAGATTTATTATTTATTCCCTGTTCTTTTTTTGACAATTAGTATCAGATAGTAGTTTAGTATTTTGCTTCAAAGCTTAGTTCAATAAAAGAGTGCTTTATTTTGATTTACTTTTAAAATAATTTTATTCTCTTTTATGTCCTGCCAGTCTTTTTGAAAAAGGCTAGAATTTTCATTAGCACAGTTACTTCAGGCTTCACAATTATAGTTGACAGTTGGAATCTTATTCATTTCAGATAATTATATTTTTATCGTAATGGTTTCTAGGCATTTCTTTAGATTGAGATAAAAACTTAATTTAGAGGGGAAAGTTATTTAGCTTTCATTTTGATTTTAATTAAAGGACATAGAGGCCCAAAGGAATAGGCTGTTACCAACTTAAACAAAGCCATATCAGACTGATATTAAAAGAAAAAAAAATAGAAACAACAGTATAAATGGAAATGTGTTAGACCTCTCCATTTTTAAATTATGCATAATTAATAAACTTGTAAGACTAAAGAAATGCATGGAAGATTGCTCACTAAGAAATGGAAATGTGTTAGAGCTCTCTGTTTTTAAGTTATGCATAATTAATAAAATTGTAGGACTCTAAAGAAATGCATGGAGGATTGCTCACTAAGAAATAAAACAGATTTAATCCTATGTGAGATCTATAAATAAGGTCTAGATAGGATATAATTTATTTTACTTTCAACTCTTTTTAATGATGAAAATAAAGTGAGTAACCAAACTCCTTTTGGAGGTAAATTATGATTACTTCTCAATTGCAACCAGTAATGTCTTAGAAATAAAAACGAAATATTTTACATAAATTTTAGGGCCTTATCAAAATATAGTATAAATTCATTTTAGATTAATCACAGTAAAAATAGTATTTTTAACTAATAAAGTAGTACCCATAAAACCAACTAAAATACAGATGAAAACTGGAACATACTATTCCAACATAAATTATATATTCTTACAGCATGCAACTGAAGATACTGAAAGACAGAATAAAAATGAAGAGCATAAAGTATATAAACACAACTGAAAAAATGAAAAGATAAATAATTTCAGAAGTGAATACCAAAGTACAAGGTGACAAATGCAGAACTGATTTGATTATAAGTTCAATTTGAGTCAATAAAGAGAGAATTAAAATAACTAAGAGCAAAAATAAATAAAGGAAGGGTAAAAATCATTAGTGATAAAGTGATAAATGTAGAAGTTTATCAAAGAAGATAAATCTATAATTGGAGTCCTTCAAGAAGCAAAGAAAACGAATGTTGAAAGTTATAGTCAGCAGCAGTTTTTAGAAATAAAACAAGACCCTAAATCTATATATTACAAAAGCCCACCATGTACCTATGAAAATTGACCTGGAAGTTCAGTCATCTGGAGTGCACACCTTTTGGGTTATAAGCAGAGAGAAAATATTCTCTGGGCATTCAAGAAAAAATATTCATACCGGATTTCTTTTAGAGGAAAGAAAAAAAATCACTTTGGTATATATTTTCAGGACACAAAGTATGGCAAAACATATCTTAAACATTGTTAATATTAATATTGGTAATATAACTTGAAGCTTTTCTGTGTATATTGTTGAATATAGCTAATAGATGTATTGATGTTACTATAATAGAAACTACAAATTTTCATTGTTAGGTAAAGAATATATGAATGTAAAAGAATCTGAGAGAGAAAACACTTTGTGATTTTGATTTTGAATTGAAGCTATTAATACATTCCTATCCTTGTTAAAACATAAATTTCATCATTTTTTTCTTTATAAAAAGGGCCTAGGAGATCCCTGATGGTGTAGTGGCTTAAGGCTTCGGCGCTGGCGCTGTCAGCGCTGCGGCCTGGGTTTGATTCCCGGTCAGGGAGCTACCCACATACCAAAAAGCAAAAAAAAAAAAAAAAAAAAAAAAAAAAAAAAAAAAAAGGGCCTAAAAGGATGCTCTGGCAGCAGTTAGCACACTGATTGCTCAAATCATGGTTTTTAAATGTAATTAATTCCTCATGAAAAAGAAGCAGGACTTCTTAGAGCAATAGCTGGTTATAGGCCTGAAACAGGCAAGTATATGGGAGAGACTGAGATATCTTGTGCCTGAAAAGGCCCAAATGCAAATACAGTAATGTGAAAAATGACAGAAGACCCAGCTGGAAGGGGCTCCACTTGACAAATCTGTTAATTTGAGCAACAAAAAAGAATAATGACTGTAATTATTATGCCTTGAATAACAAAGAAAAATCCATTATCCTTAGTGCAGAAAAGTACAAACCATAAAGGCTAAGAAATGAGCTCATTAAACCTAAGAGCTTCTGTATATCAAAAGACACAATAGGAGTAAACTGACAAGCTTCGAAGTAGATGATATTGCTTTATGTACAACTGACAAATGATTGGTGTTTCAAATATATAGAAAAGTTTACATATTAATAAGATAAAAACAACCCAATAGTAAACTCACTAAGTTATGAATAAGTAGTTCAGAGACAAGAAAGTACATGTGAAAGAGTTTTAATATTACTAGATAGTGAGATGCAAATGAAAGCTATTAGTGACTTACATTCTCATACTAACCAGACTGGCAGAAATGCGAGTCTTAGAGTACACAGTGTTTTTGAAGTTGTGGAACAATGATACTCTACCTACCACTCATGGGAGTTTAAATTTTTGTGGTTCCTTTGGAAAACTGTTTCCTATTACCTACTAAAGTTGATGATACATTTCTTACGATTCAGCAAGATTCTTGATGCACAAGTTTGTTCATGGTAACATTATTCACTGAAGTGAGAAATGGATAAAACCAATAGTCAGTCTATCAACGCTTGTTTGTTATATTCACAGAGCACAGTTTGTTATATTCACAGAGTGGAGTGTGGAGCCATCGAGAAATGAAATATCTAGATCTACAGGGTCAGTATATTTGAATTTCATTAATGGGCTGTTGAGTGAAAGATGCAAGAGAAATGCCCACAGTTGATTTCTTTTAAATAAAGCTTAAGAACAGACCATTAAACAATATGTTGAGGTTACATATATAAATAATAAAAATGATAAAACTACATTGAAAAATGTTAAACACAAAATCAGGATAGCTGTTATTATTGGAGAGAAATGGGGATGGAATTGGGCAAGGATTCATAGGAGTTTGCAGGGGTCATCATGTTTTATACATGCATACCAGTATATGTGTGTGTGTGTGTGTGTGTGTGTGTGTATATATATGTATACACACACATATGTATGTATATATATGTATACACACACACACACAGATACATATTTCTTAGGCTGGATAATTAATATATGTCTGCTTCCTCATAGACCAAGTAAAAACATGAATTCTAATTTTTATTTTACTGGAGGTTATTCTTGAGAATAATCTTATGGTTTATTTATTACTTACCAATTCTTAATGAATGGATGTGACAAGCTATCATTGTTTAGAAAGAGTTGATGAAAACTCCCAATACAGAACATTTTCATTAACTTTAAAATGGTAATTGGGAAGGTTCCAGTAGAATAGCTAGGCGAAAACTCAACCAAAATTGTTAGAGATAATACCTATATGTTTTGTTTACTAGCATTTGTACTAGGAGAAACTTGTTATGAGTCTTCTATTTCCTATGGAAGAATGAATCAGCTGAACTACCAGTTGAAATCCCTAAATTCTTGACATTAGAAGTTAGCAATCACCGGTCCTAAACCATGCTGTAATTGAAATATGTCATTATTTTATTTGAAGAAATACATTTGGTAAAATTATGCCACTCCTTCTGGAATGGACCCCAAATCTACAACTAAAGAAATTGGCTATGTTGTAACATGCATGATTTGTAAGTGACGTAAATTTTTGATCCACTTATCTCTATTTTGCCATGAAATAACACCCAAAGATTATCCTAGATAATGTGTGTATCTTGTGTGTACTACTTTGGGAAGACTTGTATTTGACACAAACAAGAAAAATAATATACTCCCCAATATTAGTGGATGTGGATTCAAAAAGCCCTTTTCAGAAATCATGTTGTGAAACAATGTAAAAGGTAATAACAGAGAAACCAGATTAATGGAAAGAGATCATTCATCTCTATGAAAAGGTTTACAAATTATGAGTCACAGATACAGCGTCTGATACAGAGGCAACTTTCCAACCCAAGGATATTGGAAAGACTGGTAAAAACCAATTATCTACAGGGAAAAGGAATGACAATTTGGGGCTGAGATTTTGTCAAGAGATATATTCAGTTGATATTGATAATATTCATGAGGACATTTTGACAAGACCACACTATGAATCATCTTAGTTTGTCTGAAAGTGACAGACAACCCTGAATAGCATTGATTTAAACAAGACTGCAGTTTGTTTTGGCCTTACCTATATGAAGCCCAAGTAGACTATTCTAGGTCCTGTATATTCTGATGCACATTTTAGTATACCATTTGTAAATTTTCAAGGAACATTTTGAGTCAGTTCTTCTTCTGTCACCGTATATTGGATGGTGAGCATACAATGCAACAACACATAGATGATGTATTGTAAAATTGTGCACATGAAATGTATGTGATTTTACTAACCAGTGTCACCCCAATAAATTTAGTAAAAAAAATAAAAGTATTAAAAACCATTTTGAAATACTAGTTGGAATTATCTGAATCTACAAGATAAATTTGGTTAAAATTAACATTTTTAACAAATATCAAGTCTTCCAATCCATGAGGAAGAATATCACCCCACTTATTTGAGTTTTTAATGTTTTTATTATAGTTTAAAAACACACACTTTTTGCAAATTAATGCTCTTTATGTTTTACACAAATTACATCACATTATACCAATAACACTATACACACTATACAAATCACACTATCAGTTTCCAATTATTTTAACACTATAATCTTTAAGATTTTGTAGAATGCATATATATTTTTAAAATACTTATTTGTATTCTCTAGTATTATTTTACTGTAATTTATTTAACTAATTTCTTACTGAGGCACATTTATGTTTCCAGTTTTTCAGTATCATAAATAAATTTGCAATGAGTATCATAGTTTATTTGGATGATGGATGTTTAGAAGTAGATTTACTGGATTAAAAAGTGTTTGTGCTCTTTAAATCTTTAATTTTATGTATCTCTATTCTATTTTCTATATATTTTAATATTTCTAAATGATATAATTTTCCTGTAGGATATTTGCAGTTAGTTCCTACTTCTTTATAGTTTTGTTGAAATAATAGGATATTATTGTTCCTATTTACAATTTGATTATTGCTAGTGACTAGAAAGTTATTGGCTTTTATGCCAATATTATACTTGGCATTATTGAACTGTCTTTGTTTGAATAACTTCAGAAGTACCTGAAATTTACTGAAGAAGCACTCCCTTTCTATTGTCTGGTAAATATGAAATTTGCTGTATGCAAATATCATAGCAAATATCAGAATTATTGTATTCCATTAGTTCTGTGTTACCCCCTGAGGTCACACATGTGTCTAGTGAAAAATTAAATATCCATGATCTTTGAGTGCTCCTCTGACCACTCACTGGTTACAGAGGAATCAAAGATTTTCTTTGGTGCTGGATACGGGAGTGATGAGAATCAGGCTGGTAGTTGGCCATAATTTTTACTGCACAATAGCTTGCCTTCAGTTTTTGATATGCCTTGGAAGGAAAACTGCAAACAATAGTGCAAATAAAACACAATATTTTAACACATTTTCCTGCTTTGCTTATTTGTAGGCCACTTGTGGTCTGAACCACTTTACCTAATTTATCATGTTTTAAACTAATCTCCAGCAGGACTTTCATCTGCTTTTTTTTTTTTAAACATATTTTTCTGAACATGTTTCTTTCACATTCATCACTTTGTGGTGATATTTCCTTCATTGGGAATATTGTTCTTCTTTTGCCCAGTTTTCAGAAACTCTGGTCATGTATTGCACATTTCCATTCTTAGTATCTCTGGAAAGCTAGACCTCATAGGGATTCAATTAATGCTTACTGAAATGAGTAGAAATCAGTTAATAAAACACTGTTTGTTACTCCGTATTTTCTTTCTGTTCAGTCATCACCTGATAGCTATCGAATTCATCCATGTAAAGCATTCCTGAGAAGCAATATTTCACTTGTTTGTTTCTTCATATATGATTATAAATTGGACATACTTATAAGGCAGGGGGAATTGCTTAAATCCTTTTCATTCCAGTATAACTCTGCTATACTCAGTACCACAACAAGGGTTAAACATAGTTATAATATTCCATTGGAAGAGGGCTTAGGGATTCAGATTTAAAATAAAGCATAAGAAGTAGGGGTGAAATGAGATTAGCATACATTATTAATAAAATACATTATTAACAATAAACCTTCCTAAATAACCTAGAACATAGAAATCTATTTGCTCAGTCTCCAAGAACTATTGAAATAAAAAACAATGAAAAATTAACATTGCTAATTCTAATTCCTTAAATGACATTTTTGCATTGTAAAGGATTTCTTTTTCTTCTTGACATTTTGGTCAGGAAATAACTATATGAAGCCAGACAGTATATTGATTTTGGTAAACCAGATGGCAGAAACGGAGCTTAGCTGAGCAGATTTTTCATTAAAAAAATAAATTACATTTAATTTTCTGCTTGGATTATCATGGTAGAGTCAAAACAGTTTTTTTGTTTTTCTTTTTTTTTTTTTTTTTGGTTTACTCTTGAGTTTGTGTTCATATACAGATCCAGAAAACATAATCAAGCACAGATGTTCATTACATTCTAACCAGAGACTTATTAGGGTAATAGGACATTTTCAAGCCAAATGTTACTATTAGAATGAGAAGTGGTATGAAAATTGAGTTTCTATAGTTGGATTAGAGATCATTTAGATTGTTTGACAAATAAACTCTACTGAGAACACTAAGTTTTTATAGAAAGATACGATAAATTAATTTCAATAGGTACAGTGAATAAATGTCAAATACAGAATAATTTTAAGGACATTCAATTGAGATCAATGAATTAGGTAATGGGAGGCAGAGAAGAGAATCTTTGTAAATCAGAGAAAGATATGAAAGCTAAATGGGTAAAAATCTGCTTCCTTAAGGTCTTTTTTTCTTTTTATAGCAATCCACCAGTTTAGTTTTATTTTTGTTTTTTAGTTACTGGATAATTTTAAATATTAATAGTGATTTGGGGATAAAATGTACTTAGTTACAGTCACATAATGATGTAAATTTTGAAAAATACTAGCAGTTTAGGCTGTGTGGTAATAATTAGTAACATATTTATCACTAGGAACTACCATATGCTGATGAATTTCAGTAAGACACAAAAGGGAAAATTTTAATTTCTTTATTAAATGAAACACTAAATTAAACACACTCTATTCCATTTCTAATGATGGAATTGTAGAATACTTTTACCCTCAGGGATTTTAAACTCTCATTTCTATACCTGGCTATTAAAGGTTTTTACACACACACACACACACACACACACACACACACACACACGTGGTGAGAATGCATTGGAGCTGGGCAGTTATTTCAGTCTGCACGTTGGTTTTGTTCACTGTAGAATTCTCAAAATTACTAAATATCACAGAGATCTAAGTCTAGTGTCAGTTTGCTATGAGTCTTCTTTTCTAAGGATACATGGATTTCAGAAGTCATTGTTGTGGCAAATTCTCTCAACCTTTTAAATCTTTTTGATCATTATTCAGAGATTAAGTTGTACTTCTTTTAATTTAAAAATGAATTAAGGAAGACCGAAATTCATTTTAAATTGCAACAACTTTCTAGGAAAACTTTTAAGGAAGCACTGATACCCAAATTTAAAAGACAATAAAAATGATCAACATGATGTAGTATTTAGTGTACTGTATTCCAGCAAAATGATCTTATGTAATCTCCACAACTCTTTGAGGTAGACACTCTTATTTCAAATGAAGAAACTGAATCTTATGGAGGCAGATTATCCTAAGTCACTCACTGGGGATTTCTGTTTCAGTTTTGCATCTATTGCACTCACATGCTACCTCAGGAATGAAAGATGTTTAATTCTCTAAGGAAATCCTTTAAGGGAAATCCTTAAGATTTTTTCATGTTGTAACAGCCCCGATAAGATTTTTCAATTCACAGCTTTCCTAGGTTTTGATTCTTCAACTTTTTACTTTTCTTATTTGGTTAGAATATGATCTCAATCTCATTTGTTGTACATTTTAAAGTAAGTATAGCACTGTGATGAACACTGGGGTACATAAGTCTTTGCGGACAAAGGTTTTCAAGTCTTTTGGGTAGATCCCCAGAAGGGGGATTGCTGGGTCTAATGGTAGCTCCATTCCCAATTTTCTGAGGAACCTCCACACTGCCTTCCACAGTGGTTGTACCAGTTTGCACTCCCACCAGCAGTGTACCAGAGTTCCTTTCTCTCCACATCCTCCCCAGCACTTGTTATTCCTTGTCTCGTTGATAACAGCAACATGTAGATGATACACTGTGAAATTGTTCATCTGGAATCTATTTAATTTTTGCTAACCAATGTCACCCCAATAAATTTAACAATAAAATAAAGACAAAAAATAAGAGTATATAATGTAATGAGAAGAAAGAGAAAAGAAAAATGTGTTTATTTTAATTTCTCCATCAATTTTTCCTTGTTTCTTTGGTCTAATTTGATCTCTATCATTGGTAAGTGATTCAGCCTCTCTTTCCTTGTTGTCCACAGTCTTTAGATGGGACTGTGGGCAATACATTTCTACATTTATGTCTAACTCTACAATATATTTTTTTTCCAGAAATGTACTGGCCTAGTTGAAAATTTGAACAGGAGATTGTATATAAAATTTTTGTAGTGATATAACTAAAATTATATAATTATATATAACTGTATGTAACTACACATGAGGTTGGACCATTAATTTCACACACTCATCCCAGAAAAAGTGCTACATACCTCATTGCTGAATATCACTATAGTCACCTCAGTCACCTTTGAAGTACTACTCCTCTTGGGAACCTATGCACCAATGCCAGTGTCTAGTCTACCCTTCAAAGCAATTTTGGAACTCTTTTTCTGGAATGACTATCAGAACTATTATTGTGCCTTGGCAAGGTTATGACAGCTTACCAAGTTGATTGTACAGTGCTGCCCATGTAAGCGCATGGTGACAAATTTGCAAACTTAATTGTCAAATTTTGGGTACGACGACAGCTCTGATGGCCATTCCAAAAAGTTTCAAAATTGCTTTGAAGGGTGGACTAGATGCTGGCATCAGTACATAGCTTCCCAAGGGGAGTACTTCGAAGGTGGCCGTAATGATATTCAGCAATGAGGCATGCAGCACTTTTTCTAGGATGAGTTTGCAAAATCAATTGTCCAACTTTCTCTCTCTCTCTCTCTCTGTCTCTCTCTGTCTCTCTCTGTCTCTCTCTCTCTCTCACACACACACACACACACACACACACACACTTTTTGTTCTTGACTGTGGAGAATTATGTTATTGAGGTTTGTAAAAAAAAATACTTAGAGTTCTTTTAGAGTCAAAGATAATTCTTGAGTATATTGAAGGCTATGTGAAGAATTTCTTTTCATGGCCCTTGGTTCAAGTAAAATTGGTGGCTGTACTTTAGTGGCTTGAAACATTTCATCAACTTTAAGTAATGATTATATCAAGCTCAGAAACTCTCAGGTTTAACTCCTGCCTCTGCCTCTTACTAGCTGTGTGACTTTAGGTAAGTTACCAAACTTCTCTAATCCATTACTCATCTGCAAAACAACATGACAGCATTCACCTCAGGGTTTGTTTTAATAGTTAATGAGACAATAAGGGATTCATTTGACACTGTCCCTAAAACTGTGAGCTGATCACTGCAAATTTGCTTCTGCAGTTACATCCACTGGCTTATTTATTTTTCACCCATCTCTCAGTTGTATGATCATACAATCATCCTGAAATCTTCCTACCTTTAAAAGTGACCTTCCACTAGCCCTCTATTTACATCTACATCCCTTTGTACCCCTTATTCTGCAATTTCTCACAATAAAGCTCATCGTAAGCATTGCCTAAGACACTGTTTCCTCCTCCTGCCCCACGTTCTCCTAAACAGACATTTAATTAGGCTTTCCTCTCCATTTCTCTTCTGAAACACTAGTGACAAAGTTCCCATTGACTTCTATTTGACCAAAAAAAAAAAAAAAAGCAGTGACCAATTTTTAGTCCCCATTTTATTTGACTTAGAAGCAATATTTAGCAAAGTGTATTATTCTCTGCTACTTCACTTGGTTTTTCTCGTAACACACTGGCAGCTCCTTTAGAGTCACCTCTGTGAATGTTGTCTTTAGTCCTCAGATGCTCCTTTTCTATCTACCCCTGTGATCTCATAATTGTAGTAGAATTAATATGCTGACTGCTTCCATATTGTCACCTTATTTCCTGAATACTCTCTCTCTGTCTTTATCTCTATCTATCTGTTTCTCTGTCGACCCCTGTGTTTATGTGTTTGTGTATTCTTCTGTTTCCTTTCATATCACATGTGTAGTTCATCAGTATATCTTGTTGTTTGTACTGGCAATGCATGAAAGCTGTCTGGAAAAAATCCAGTCATAAATGCCTCTAATTTTCATATCGTTAATACATGACTGGATACTTTCCAGACAGCGCTCGTATGTTTAGAATTTGCCGACTTTATGTGCTACCACTTCTGTCCAAGCCATTGTTACTTCTTGCAGGACTCCAGAAATAGCCCTGTGCTTATGTTTTCTGTCAATGGTCAAGGTAATGAAAGAATAAATAATAAGTAGCATCTATCATCACTATGTTTTTATATTAATAAACATCTAATCCTATAAATGAACACAGTTGCCATTATATTGCAGAAGCCCATCCTCTGAATCTCCAGTGCAGTTCTTTCTTGCTAGTTGGAAGTGCCATTCTTATTTAATCAGCAAACACTTATCATGTGCTTGCTGTTCAGTAAGATCTGTGCTAGAGGATGAAAAGATGATAATTCACATTCACTATTGTCTGGGAGATTGTCCTCTAGTAAATGGTATGGAACGGTTAGAGCATGTACAAAACATGAGTTAAGAGTCTTTCTGATTTTCTTGAGGGTCAATGAATATGGCTAAGACCAAAAGCTGCTGTGGAAGAAATGCTGCACCTATGATCATCAGTTATAACCTCTAGACATTGGTCATTCCTGGTTTAAGTATTTAATAAGGTGGATCATGTGAGGAATATTAAACAGTTGGATGTAACAAACATTGTCAGCTTAGATACAAGAGCACAATGCTGGATACTTGCTCATTTAGTGGCTATGCCATTTCCTGCAAGCAGAACACAGTCCCCTGGGCTATGGAACAGAGCCTCCAGACAAATATCAGATTGTGTATACAGAGACTTGGTCATCAGCAGACAATGTTGGTACTCAGTTGGGGATGGACTGCTGGTTAGATACCTTGTCCCAGAGGCAAATTGATATCAACAGGAAATGTTGTTGGAGGCAGCAATTTCAAACTCTGCAGGCAATGCTATGTTTCTTTTTACGTGTTAATTTATTTTCTGGAACACAATTCAGTGGAAATCCTGTGCCATGTTAGATACCAATACTTTTGTCTTCTTTATTTGTAAGTACTTAGTTTTTTATTGTATTAAAACTTTTCATTTTGTTAGTCTGTTCTTTTGTATGTCCTATGTGCTATGTATACTTGGTAGTGGTGGTTTCTGCACTGCACTCATAATTAGGATCATAAACAGCAGGTGCAGCAGAGCATTATGAACTGCCAAATTGGATGTCTTGAGAAAATGGCAATTATTTCATTGAATACAAGCAATTTAGCACTTTATTGGCATAGTTGTAATTGGTCTCTGCACCCTGGATACGATTATTTTATTCCCATTCCTGAAATATTATGTTCTTATGTGTGTTCAAAACAAATTTTATATTGCAAAAGTAATTGACGGCTTAAGTGTTCAATCTTAAATGTTCTATTAGCTGGTTACTCAATTATTTTAACTTCTGAGGACAGTGTAATGGACACCTAATGATTTTCTGCTCACGCTCTCCCTTTAGGCCTTGAATCTGTTCCTGTTGTCACCTCAGCTGTGTGATTCTGGTGGAGCTGACTGTGGCTACAGTGATTAGTCTGGGGTGCTGTAGCTGACCCAAGTTGGCTCTGTTATGGTACTCCACCCCTCTGGCTACTATGATTTATCCAAAAATGGATAATTTATTTAATTCGTGCCAATAATAACACTTCCTGGGGATTTTTAGAATTAACATTAGGCAAAAAAAATATCAATTGTTTTTTCCAGAAATGAGAATTAGCAATATTAATAAGATTTTTTGTTTTCTTTCTTCCAACTCAGTGGAAGAAACCGGACTGATTGAACACAGTGGTAGCATGCAGAGAACCAAGGGCAAGAAGTGGCAAGAGTGGATCTGGCAATTTTCAGGTTCTTTGATCCAGTCACTCTGTGGCCCAGTTGTTCCCTTGCCCTTGATAACGATTAGTGCCAATAAATCCTTTGTTTGAAACTGAGTTAGTTTACATGAGTTTCTCTAGTTGCAATTAAAATATGTCTGATAAATATGGCAAAGGTAATTTTTTTCTTATATTTGAATTTCTCTGTAACCAGAGTGACATAAATCCAATGTTTCTCACAGTTGCCCCCAAATACTCTTTATATATTTTCTTCTGAAAACTTGGCACATGCTTTTTTTTATTTTAAATAGACTTTGAATAATAACCTCTTTATTTAGGCAGAAATGTGCCAAATTATGCTTATATTTATAATGTGGGTAAAGTTAGATTAGGTAATTCAGATAATTTAGGCACAAGCTCACTTGTTTTCTTTGGTACATTTAGAGAAATAACTTTAAATAGAGATGGAAACATGATATATCTAAATGCTTGAGGTTCTAGAGTCTAAGAAACTCATCCATAAATAAAATATTAATTAATCCCTCAAAAAAGAAAGAAAGAAAAGAAGGAAAGATAGAAATAGAAGTCTACTGTAAAAAGAATGTTTTTTAGGCAGTGCATTTTGGGCTATGCTATCATCAGTACTAGATATCTTATATCATTTGTTTTCATAACAAGCACATAGAAAACTAAAGAGAAGGGATTTTGGTAAAGGCGAACATTGTTTGAATACCAATATACTAATTTCTTTCAAAGGTAAATGTATAATTAAGTCGTGTATGCATGCATTTATTTATTAATTTTTATGGTGAGAACTTTTAAGATTTACTCTCTTGGCAACTTTCAAGTATACAATACAGTTATTGTTCACTATAGTCAGTATGCTGTACATTGGATCCTCAGAACTTACTCATTTTATAGATGGAAGTTTCTACTGTTTGTCCATCTTCACCCATCTCCTCCCTCCCCCTACCATGTCCCTAGTGACCACCAATCTACATTTTGTTTCTATGAGTTTTTACTTAAGATTTCACATATAAATAACATGATACTATATTTATCTTTGGCTGGTTTGTTTCACTTACCATAATGTCCTCAAGATGCATCTATATTGTCATAAATGGCAGTATTTCCTTCTTTTTTGTAGTTGAATAATATTCCATTGGTATATGTGAGAGCTGTCTGGAAAAAAATCCAGCCATAAATGCCTCAGTTTTTTGTATTACATGACTGGTTACTTTCTGGACAGCCTTTATATATCTTTCATTGATGGACACTTAGGTTGTTTCCATGTCTGGCTATTGTAAATAATGTGGCCATGAACTTGGCATGTAGGTTTCTCTTTGAGATAGCGATTTCATTTCCTTCAGACATATACCCAGAAATGGAATTGCTGGATTATATGGTAGTTCTATTTTTCATTTTTGAAGAATCTCTATACTGTTTTCCATAGAAGCTGTACCAATTCACATTTCCATCAACAGTGTACAAGTATTCCCTTTTCTCCACATTCTTGCTAGCATTTGTTACATCGTTTTTATTTTTATAACAGCCATTCTAACAGGTGTGAGGTAATATCTCATTGTGGTTTTGATTTGCATTTTTCTGATGATTAGTGGTGCTGAGCACAGTTTGATGTTCCTTTTGACAACTGGAATGTTTTCTTTGAAAATAAGTCTATTCAGGTTCTTTGTCTGCGTTTGAATCAGATTACTAATATTTATCTTTTACTATTGAGTTCTATTGGTTCCTTATGTATTTTTGATATTAACCCTTTATCAGATAGGTGATTTGCAAATGTTTTCTCTCATTTATGGATGGTAATTTTTGCAAAAGCACTGTATTCAGGGAAGGTAATTCTGCATCCAGAGTGTTTATTCCCATAAGAACAAAATGTTTCCCCTGTATAACAGAAGCAATCTAGTGTAATAAATATGCCACCGGGTAGCTGGCTGATCACCCTGGGGAGTGGTGACGTATCAACGAGTCGGAGTTGGCCTGTGTTACTGGCAGATTGGGCATTTGATATTGGCTGTAACTATTGGCCTTGTTGAGTAAAAGTCCATATTGCCGAGTCCATGCACAGCCTTCTTCCCTGCCACATGGTCACTTTGCTCATGAGCTCACTGCGTGATGAGGGTGGCTGGAAAAAAGAGGTGGACTGATATCCACATTAAGAGCCATCCTGTCTGCTTGATTGTTAAACTCATCCTTTGCTGAGGTCATCTTTTGATGAGCATTCACAAGGGGCACGAATGTCTCTCTTCCCCTCCCCACCGCCGCATACTTCTTCCCCCAATTTTTTTGTCACTTATTGCCCAAGCCTATGACCATCCAGCCCAACCACTGGCCACAGTTTATAAATCAATATGTAATCATATGTCTGACCATTTTTTCTTTCAAGCGAAGTGAGCTATGAGGTGTTCTGTTTAAATTTCTGTCTGCTGGAAAGATTCCCCTTCACCACTGTCCTTCAGGGTTGTCCCAGAAAGGGGCTGTTCTGCTGCACTTGTCTACTTTCAGGTGATGCCTGCATAGCATGAAGAACCATGTGTAAACTAAACTCTGTCAGCTGATCATAGAGAATGGCCCCTGAAGCCATACGTACAGGCTAGGAGAGAGATGACAGTGTAGCAGGAACAGAGACCATGGGCATTTGGGATACGTTTTTATGTTACTTGTGTTTTCCGGGTCTGCTCAGGCCTGGTCACATCTATTTGATGATGGGAGTGTTAACTACATATGCCCAACTTTATGACTTGGTGAGTCAGATAATACTCAGTTAATGATGAGCAGCTTAGATCCTTGGTAAGGTTGTGATCTGTGGTACATTTTTCAGTCTCCTGGAATGGCCTAGTACCAGACCAATATCTATTTCTCAAAAGAAGAGTAGTATTTCCTGGAGGATGTAAGGGGTTTGCTCCAAAATCCTTAAGAACCTGTGTTGTGATTCACCTAGAGCAGCCCATCGAAGGCTCCAAATACCGTGACTCTCTGCTACTGTCATTTCAGGCACCATTGGATCTGCTGGATACTGTGGCCCGAGTGGCAGAGCAGCATGCATGGCGGCCTGAACTTTTTGGGGATATGGTGACATTAGCATTTGTTTGATTAATGCCATCTTTTGAGTGAATGTCACACTACACATTGCTACCATAATTAATTTAACTTCAAAAAGTGATACATAGATAACATTTTTTTCAAATTTATATACAATTTTGGCACACCTAATACAAAGAACTCATACAACTTAACAACAAAAACATATATTCTAGTTAAAAAATGAGCAGAAGACCTGAACAGACACTTCTCCCAAGAAGATACACAAATGCTCATCTTCACTAGCTGTTAGGGAAATGAAAATTAAAATCACAATGAGATACAACCTCACACCTGTTGGAATGGCTATTATCAACAGAAAAATTAATACCAAGAGACTGTAGAGAAAGAAACCCTCATACACTGCTGATGGGAATGTAAATTGTTACAGCCACTATGGAAAACAGTACGGAGGTTTCTGAAAAATTAAGAATAGAATTACCATATGATCCAGAAATTCCTCTTCTGAGTATCTCCCAAAAAATCTGAAAACATTCATAAAGGTATATGTACCCCTACATTCATTGCAGCATTATTCATGGTGATGAAGACAGGGACACAACTGAAGTTTTCTTCAACAGATGATTGAATAAAGAAGATGTGGTACATGTATACCATAAAATACTACTCAGCCACAAGAAATATAAAATACTGCCATTTTTGACAACGTGTATGGATCATGAGGTTATTATGCTATGTAAAAGTAAGTCAGACAGAAAAGGTCAAGAACCAAATGATTTCACTCATATATGGGATTTAAAACTGAAAGCCAAAAATTAGTAAGACAAGTAACCCCCCCCCAAAAAAAAAAAAAAAAAAAAAACAACTCATAGACATAGACAATGTAGTGGTTAACAGAGCATAGTTGGGAGGGGTGGTAGAAGAGAGGGTAAAGGAGGTCTAATGTATGGTGACAGAAAGAGGATTGACTTTGGGTGGTGAACACACAATGCAATACATAGAATTATACACTTGAAACCTATAATATTACTAACCAATGTCACCTCAATAAATTTAATAAAAAATTAACCATCATGTCTAGGTCCATCTGTTTTGTTGTAAATGGCAATATTTCATCTTTTCTTATAGCTGAGTAATATTCCATTGTGTGTATGTACCACATGCTAAGCAAAATAAACCAGACAGAAAAAACCAAAAACTGTATGACTTCACTCATATGTGGAATATAAAACTGAAAGCAACTGAAAGAAAAAACTAACAAAAAACCCATGGACACAATTAATAGTTTAATGTTTATTTGGGGACAAGTGGGGAGGAGATGGGAGAAGAAGGAGGGGATGGAAGAGGAGGGAGGGGAAGCTAAATATAAGGTGATGGAAAGAGAACTCACACTGGGTGGTGAACTTATTATATAGCAAGTTGATGATGCACTATAGAATTATCCACCTGAAATCAATATAATTCTTGTTAACCAATGACACCCCAGTAAAGTCTAACAATAAAAAAAAAAAATTTAACTATTGGATGTACTGATGCACTTTTGTGAAAGGATGTTTTAATTGCTTCTCATTGAAGGATGATGAACCCATTGAAATGATAAAGTAATTTTAATTCCCCTTTCTCCCTTTTGGGGTATCTCTTTTATAGCAATTATTTGTGTACTTTATATTATAGATTTATATTTATAATATAAATAATATAATGTATTTATATTATGGACATAAATGTACTGCTCTCAGTTTAATTTTCTTCTGTGTTCTAACAAAAAGATCTGTCATAAAAATATATTCTAAAATCAGAATTAAAATTAATCTTCTAAATGTCTCCTCTGATAACAGTTTTTCCCTTCATTAAGATAATCCCAGTTTGCTGATTCAGTCAAGTCAAAATTGTTTTGTTTTTTAATACCATGCAACTGCTTTCTCAGAAGTGTTTTTAGACATTCATGAGTAAGGGCTCATAATTTCCTAGGACGATTTATGATGCAAAGGGACCTGAAAGCAGCAGACTTTCCACATTGAGGAGATTTGCTTGCCTTCTCATGCTATGGTTGGATTGACAGTATCTCCTGATTTTATTCTAAAGGTCAAAAATGCTGCCTCTCTGTCTGGAAAATATCTGCTTTTGTTTGTCTCTTTGCTCAAGTAATAAAGAGTAAGCTGCTTCAAATTTGGACAAGTAGGTGTGGAACATGAGAGGACTTTGCATTTCTTCTAGAACACCACATAGGAAGTTTGAACTAATCGTAAATAAAAAGTTTTAGATAATATCTGTAAGTTACATATGCTTAATTGAAACACAGAGGCTTAGTTACCATGTATCCTTCCATAAGCTGGGGCTAGGGACAGTAACGTTTCCCTCGTCTTCTGGCACGCCTCTGAGAATGGCATGTAGTCGCAGTTTAGCTCCCAGAAACGGGGAGTTGAAAGAGATTTGTAGAAAGCTTTAGGTAGTAAACTATTCTGGTTATAAGACATAGAGTATATGTACAGGGTACTTCTAAAAACGGAGTATTTAAAAGATAAAATTGAAAAGATGTGAGTCCTGATGAACACTGTTGTTCTCTTTCATATATCACATTGCCATTCCCTTTCAAGGCTGTTCCAGTTGCTGCTTTCACCTGTTCCACTTTTCTCTCTTAACTGCTGCCTCAGGTTATGTACATGGTTTGCTCTTACAGCTTTGATTTGGGACTTAACCTTCCATCTCCAGCTTTGTCTGTTAACCAAATGTATTGTTTTGGAATCGCTTAGCTCACATTCCAAGGGAAGGAATCTGGCTCCATCCTTTTTCTTCAGCCGGGCTGTAGATTGCAATTAGCCATGGCAGTGGGTGTCGGTGAGTCCCATGTGCGAGAACACGTCTGCAGACCCTCTGCCTCTGCAGTGGAGATTGTGTGCTGGGCAGCTTCCCTTAGAAGGGCTAATGGGTGGCTAGGTAATGCAAACAAATGCAATACGAAGTGCTAGTAACTTTTCAGCTATTGAGTCATATAGTATGCTGCCGTTTAAAAATTATGGTCTCCTAATGGTTAATAGTACAAAAAATTTTAACTATAATATATCTGAGTTATTTTTAAAGTAACGCTGAAAAGAAATTTAAAATAGGTGAAATGACAATGGATCTTGTGAAAATTGGGAAATAAAGCAATAAAGAGGGAGAAAACTGATTTCATTTTAAAACTTATGGCTTTAAATTCTCTGTAGTCTCAAATCTTAACTCCAAACGTATGTTTAATGCTTATTCAGACTCTGAACTGGAGTGACATGGCCAGCCTCATCTTATCCTGCTGCATGTCATTTGTGTTATATATCACACTTGCCTTGACACATATGACACTTTATTCTTATATTTCATTTGGACAATTCACAATTGATTTTCAAAGTCCAAGCCAATTTATTTTCCATGTGCAACCTTTTACAAAGTTTTCCATTCCTTCTGTTCATGCTTTCTCCTGGACATAATTATTTCTCTTCCTCTCTTCCTATGTCTTTATGCCTCTGTTAAAGCACTTACCATATTTAGGCTGCTATATGGATAGATATATACATTTAGATTTCATTTTAAAATACCTAGGGATAGTATCTCTGTGTAGCCCCTACCTTGAATGTAGTAGATAATTCACTAAAATACTGGTTAAATGTCTTGACTCTATCCAAACTTTGGTAAGAAATCAACTTACTAACCAATGTTTAAGTCAAATAAACTATAAGTTATTTACTTTAAAAAAGGAAATCAGTATTAAGCTTGGAGGAAAAGAATGCTCACTGCTCTAAAAAAAGACTTCAAGACATGTTCAAGAAGTATTAGTTTATTAGGCCATCAGGTTATGTAGTATTTTGATAGAATCCATTGAAACTTTGAATGTTTGTTCTATTGCTTACCTGATACACATTTTATTTTGTGTGACTTTTAAAAACTTAAGAGCATCAAAAATACATTAAACATATACATTTACATATGCTATACAAAAATAAAGTACCTAAGATAAAACTAATAAAGTTACTATAATAAAGAACACACACGCAACCCCAAATGAGTTCAGTCTTTACAGACAAGAAGATGTTAATATAATTAAACTTATTTGAAAAGTTTTTAAACTAGAACCATTAGTGTAATTATATCTCAAAGCTGGATAACTTAATTATGATCAATGTGTTGAAATTATTTTTAACGATACATTCATACACATTACACAATTTATGTTGTGGAACTTTATCCTGATGATATGATGAGATGATTTTTAACTTCATACTAAGTACCTAATCCCAAGTCTCTTAATATAATTGTAATGGTTTAATGTATTGAATTATATTTATAAGCCAAGCTATCAGAATTTAAATAAGAAGTTTGAAAATTTCAGCAGGCTTTACAGAGATTTTACTGGGACATTTTTTCAAAGTATGTTACTTCACTTATTAGAATCACTTTTGATGACTGCTAAAATGTAGATTCCTGGGCTTTCACCTTAACATACATATAATTAGACTGTTAAAGGTGGAACTCATGTGAAACTGTTTTTAGCAATATCCTTTCAGACTTCTTATACATTAAAATTTAAGAATCACTAATTATGACATGAAACACATCTTGACCTGATCATCAACATTGTTAAAAAAGTATTCTCAGTGTAGCACTGCACACATGCATTGTCATTTTTTGATGAAAATGACTTTAATTAATAGTCGCTATTTAGGTAAATATTTAGATATATTTACTTGTGTGCTAAGGTAAATAATTATTTCCAAAATAACAAAGCAACTAAACCTCCTCATCTTACGAAGGCAGTCAGAATCCCCTGAGTGTGATTGATTTTAAGGCTCCAAACAAAGGCCCTACCTTCGTTCACCTGACCTTTTGTTTTTAAGCTAGTTGGAGAGAATGCAGCTGGCTGACATTTTCAAGTATATTGAAGGTATTATAACCACCATTCCATCCTAATTCTGAGTAAAAAATACACACATATGGACACACACACACACACACACACACGTAAACACAAACTTATAAACACACATTTATTTCATTTAATTGACTAATTTATGTTTTAGGTGGATAAATCATTATGGATTTTAATATTCTTAACCATTATGATACCTCACATACATTATTATATTTGTCAGTTTATAGGCAGATGCAATTTTATTTTCTATAATTTTTCAAAAATTTTCTATGATGGATAACTTCCAAATAAAAATTTTAACTTTCTTAAAAGGGAAGTATTTAAGTTTTGTCAAAATTAATTTTGAAGTTTACCTTTTAATATTGTTGATTCTTAATCTCCACCCCAAGTACTTATGGTAATATTTTTAGAGCTTTACACATGTTTTAAGAAAGTAAATTATTTTGTGTGTTAGCAATTAAGAGTATACTTAACTTTAGTTTGCTTTTTACTAACATAGATTGGGTCTTTTCCTGTGGATTACTTGATTTTGTATTATTATACTATATTGAGATTGTGTTACAATCATGTCATTTCTTTCTCTCTTTAAATTTATATTTGATAAACTATTTAAGTAGATCAATTCAATCTGGAAGTTATAATATTTTTCCATTTGGATGGCTGATCTAGTACTGCAGTTCTCAACATTTTTGGTCTCAATAATTCTTCACACTAATTAAAATTATTGAGGACCCCAAAGAGCTTTTCTTTATGATGGGTATATCTATGTATATTATCCATACTATAAATTAAAACCGAAAAATATATTAATTTATTTAAATGTATCAACATGCCCATTACAGGTAATTATAAATACTTTCTAAATTAAAATAACAAACATCCAGGCAAAAATTTATTGAAAAAAGTAGTATTACCACATTTTTGTAACTCTTCAATGTCTGGCTTCATAGAAGGCAGCTAGATTCTCACAACTGCTTCTGCATTTAAACTATTGCGATGTCATGTGGCATATAGCCTCTGAAAAACCCCACTGTACCTCTGTAGAGGGTGTTGTCTATAGGAAGAGGTTCTAACTCTGTAGGATAGCATACCAGGCCATTTGTTCATTATTAGGACCTAACCAGTCTTTTTTGCATATCAAACTGCTGTTTCCCTTTTATCTAATCATGCTGGATTATTTGGTTTTCCATATAGTCCTCAAACTTTCATTGTACATAGTTCTGAACATGTAATTCCTCCTTTTTTTCCTTCAAGATAATTCGTATGTCATGCATTGTGAAACCATAGGTATCAGGATTTAATTCATTCAATACACACATAGTAAGTACTGTTATGTACCAGCTACTCTGCTAGTAAGTAAGTATAGTTTTTCCTTTCAAGAACGAATGTAATATGGAGAGACAGACATGTAATAATATACTAGTGCCATAAAAGGTAACCATGTAGGTAATAAGAAGAATGTGATATATTGCATAATGTGATAATTACTAGTACACTCATATAATCTCTCGTATTTCTTTTGGGCAGTGACTTCTGTGCCTGACCCATTTCTGTATTTCCAGTGGTGAAATCATTATAGGGGCTTAGTAAATGTTATTGAATGAAAGATAAATTATGTCCATGTATTTCTGACAAAATAAATAAAAAAGGCTCACTTACTATATTTATCTGACAAGAAATATGACCAGAAACGAAGAAAAAAAAATGGACAGAAAATTAACCAAAACAACCGCAAAAACGTATTAGTCTGGCAATTTTGCCGTTTCGTTAAGACACTAATTTAATTTATACTTTTACTTTAGTTTCATCTTCTTTGTTTTACATAAAGCATGTAATATTTCCTAGGCATGTCCATCGATTTAAAGGCTGAGCTTTATTTTGTCTATTTATTAAGCCCTATGTTACAAACCCAAATGTTGTAGATCTGAAGGGAAAATGAATGAACTATACCCAGAAGCAAGTAATTTTTTAGCAGTAGTAGCAGAATTTAGCAAAATCAATCTTATTAGGATATGTGATATTTTCATAGTATCTCCAAGGCAACAGTTATTATCTAGGCAAAGATTTTCTTACAACTGTTCAAAGAACACATGATAGTTTTTGTGTGTTATGTGTGTGGTGGGCAGCATGAGGATACAGCAGAATATATGATTTAAATGTTCTGGGTCCTGCTCCTACACCCTAGGGCTTACGTATGAGATCCAAATAGCTACATGACGGTATTTCTTCAATTCAGGATATCTCAGGACATTACTGATATAATTTTGTACATACTAAGTGAAAAACATGACCGCATTTACTTGAACAGACTCTCATATCTTTTGAATAACAAAGTCTGCTGATTAAATTAGGCAGAGACAGGAATAGAGTTCTAGAGGGTGTTATTCCTTCCTACCTGGTGATAAGGGAGAGAGGAAAAAGATGACCTGAAACTTTTGTTTATAAATAATAATCAACCCTATTTAGGAAAAATAGGTGATACTGACTCTTGTGCTTAAGGTAGTTATCCTATTTCAATTTTTTTCTCCCTTCTAGGCTGAACTTGTTATTTGTTTTTACCTGATTTCACATGTGTGAAAATTTTAGGGCAAAACCTTATGTGACTTTGGATTGTGCTGCAGCAGGTCTTGAAACCAATTAGAGTGTTGCCTCTGTTTCAGAAGCACTTTGCATGGGAGATTAGGCTTTCTCTTAGTAGGTTGACTGCTATTTTTCCCTCCTTCTTTTCTCTCCTATTATTAGGACGTACCTTGACATCAGTGCCAGAAGATGAATTATGTTGAAGGCCAACTTCTATGTATACCCAGACTTAATTTTCACCTACTTCCACTGAGATACTACTTTATCCATTACATTTTCTCATGTACATGGCTTATCTGATTTTTTTCATTCAGCTTCTACATGCACAAGTCTCCCTATTCTTTAAGATACAGATTATTCCTTAATTCCTTCTAGTTTCTATTTAAATGTCCTCGTTTTCTTGAAATAGGTGTCAATAATTGCTAGCTGCAAATTCTCAACTCCTGTATATTTCTCAAATCAACTACAATCTGCCTTCCATTCTTACACATCTACTGGAACTTTTTTTTTTTTAAATTATTTTTTTTTTATTGGGGTGACATCTGTTAGCAAGGATTACATAGGTTTCAGGCATACAATTCTACAGTGCCTTGTCAACTTGACGTATAATATACTGGAACTTTTTAAACTAAGGGACAGAGTGATTTTATAATTACTAAATTCAAGAGATACCATCCAATTTTCACCTTGGTAGAGCTGTATGGTGGATTTGACATTGATATTTAAATTTTTTTCTTCCAAAAGTAAATTTTCCATATATAATTTTTTAAAAATAGCATTAAAAAAACTTAAGTTTACTTTGCACTTTAACTTTGGTATTTCCTTTGATCTCATATTGAGATCACTGCTTATATTGAGCAGAGTCTTATCAGAGAAATAAAAGCAGAAGACTGTTATACACACAGATGTATTTATCACAAGTAATTGCCTTATACCAATTGGTGTGCACCATTGAGGCAGTTAAATAGTCCGTAGAAGACTCTCTCAGCTTTTGATTGATGTTGGAGCCTCAAGTTCACCCAGCAAGTAGTCAGGAGAAAGAAAAGATTAAAAGCAGACCAGAATTGCATGAGCACAAACTTAAACCCGTAAGAATGAGCTGAAACTTGCATACATTCTTGTTGCCTTTGTTCTTGATAACAAAGGTATCCTGCAGAAGATGGGGCCTTTTGTTACAAAGCCATACACACATGGCTGGTCTACCTATTGCTTCACGCCAGTGAGGTAAGTCAGTGGATCAGCAACAACTCGTGTATGATACAAAATGGCTGCCGCCCACCTTCTGCCCTTCCGAATTTCAGGAGACTCTCTTTGTAGTCCACACTAGCCAGAAACATATTCCTTAAGAAATTTTGTTAAAATTTTTATGTCTATGTTTATGAGATACTGATCTGTAATTTTCTTGGAATGTCTTCATTAGCATTAAGTTGGCATCTTATAACAGTTATGAAGTGTTCCTTCTTTTAATTTTCTGGAAGGAATTGTAGAGAATGTATTCTTTCTTTCTTAAATGTTGGTAGAATTCACTAGGGACACTATTTGGACAGTTGCTTTCTTTTTTGGAAGATTTAAAAATTATTAATTCAATTTTTATATTGATAGAGGGCTAATTTTCCTGGTGTTTTGGTACTTAGTGTCTTTTAAGGAATTGTTCCATTTCACTTAAGGTATTAAATCTGTGGGCAGAGAGGTGTTCATATATTTTTTAACTTTTAATACTTGTGGGATCAGTTGTGATACTTTCTCTTTTTCTAATAATGGTAATTTGTTTTTTCTCTCTTTTTTATTTTATGTTAGTATATCTAGAGTTTTGTTTAATGTATTGATCTTTTTTGAGTCAGCATTTGATTTTGTTGATTTTATCTATTACCTTCCTGTTTTCAGTTTCATTGATGTTTGCTCTTTTCAAAATATCTCTTCTTATTACTTGAACTCTCCTTCTTTCTCTAGTTTTCTTAAGTTAAAGCTCAGTTTTTTTATTGTTGATCTTTCTTATTTTCTTATATGTTCAGTTAATACTGTAAACTAGTAAGCGTTGCTTTCACTGCATCAGACAAATTTTGGTAAGTTGTATTCTCATTTATTTTAGTTGAAAATATTTTAAAATTTTCTTTTGAGAAAGATTACTTATCTTTTTACTATTCATTTTCTCCTATTTTCTTTAACCTTTGCTTATACATCATACATGTAAAAAGGCCATGGATTTATTGATTGTACTGACCTTAAATATCAAGTCGATGTCAAAGCTTTGGACTTGTATTTTTCTAAATTTATGCACAGCAAGAGCAAGTTGATAGGGTAATACTTAAACTTTATTAAAATAAACAGAGGTGCTGTATTTCTGATTTGTTTATCTTTTTCTAAAACATTTGAAAGCCTCACTCTGACTAGATTAAACATAAAAACTATTTAATAACTTGAAGTGTAATTTTTGAAAGCAGTGATTTTTCTCAATATGGAAGACATTTAGTACTCAAAAACTTAGGGTTTTAGTAAATGAATCAGGACTATCCTGCAATATATAGGGAAGTTAGGGAAATAATAATATCATTGTGCTAAAGAAACACAGTATGAAATAACAAAGAATTGTGTAGCAATGTCTTAGAAACATAGGTTCTTTTTCCAAATTTTCTATTATCTAGCTTCATTATCTTGGTAGAATAACTTAATTACTTTCAGTCTCAGAATTTTCAGATTTCAAGTCTTCTAATATGTATTGATTTATTATATGTGCCAAAAACTGTGCTTAGTGCTTTACTGTATTTTATTTCCTATTAATTCTGTGAAATAAAATTGGGAAAAAAGATACATGTGGTTTTTGGAAGATCTAAAATATCACAGTGATATCTAATGTTAGTATTGAATTTATGTAACAATTTTAGTGATTTGATTTTTATATATGATTTATTTTTTCTTTGACTAAAAGAGTGGGAGTTTATCATTATTATCATTACCATAAAACTCATGAAGGTAATGATACTATCAGTTCAAGTGACATTACTTGATGAGATTGATTTCCCATCAACATATCTTCAAACTCTTTAATATGGGTCTAAAGTTCTTATCATTTAGATTAAGTCATTGAATTCATTAGAAAAAATTAAATGTGGGACTGTTAACCCATTAAGGTATAATTATTCCTTCATTTTATTTTGATTTTTGCTTGGTTGGTGAAGGTTGAATATCTTAGTAATAGGACCTAAGACACATAATTTTACTAGGTGGGAATGTAAAACTGAGTACATTAAATGTCAAAACTCCTTATGAAAAACAGGTTTGCCTAAGATTTCACATTGGGAGATCCTGGAAATCTGGAGGGTGAATCAATTTTGCTTTCTACCATATTGTTTTTCCTTTTCAGTTTAAGTAGGTTCTATTTTGCCACTCATTTTATAAATGCAATATATAGTCAGCTTCTTTTGATGTATTTTACATGACACATTTTGAAGCCTGAAAGTGATTTCCAGTTTAATTGTTCCTTTTGCAACAAAGGCAGTCATAGGAGATTTCTAACCTGTATGTATATTGAAATGTTCTTTGTGGACCAAGAATGAGTGGACTCAGCGTTAGAACTTGGTTAATATTTTGTCATTTTAAGTGGTAAACATAAAAGATACCAGTATCTATTAGGAGTCTTGTTATGTCTCTGCACTAAAATCATGCTCTATATTATTATCATATGCCCTATTAATTAGACTAATTTACTCATATTGGGGCAGGGGGAGAGAGAGAAAGACATGCGGGAGGCAATGGAAGAAATAGAGCATGAGAAAAACCTGTAATGTGGGATTATCTCCGTCCATAGATAAGGAACAAAGAATGTACCCACAGTCCAGGATCTCAAATGACCTGCCCTTACATACTAAAAAACATAGAACCTTGCACTTCTATTATTTTAAATGATTTCTATTGAACATATATTTTAGTGTATTCTTTACAAAAAAAAACCCTGTTACCTGAGGAAAACTGGGCATGCCTCTGATTCCAGCATCATGAACCAAATAAACTGAGACAGTGATTAATGAAAAATTAAGTTTTCAAAATGCTAATATGGCAGTGTTTGTGTTTTTGTACATCTCTAGTTTGTGTTTCACGTTGCAAAAGTAGCTAGGGCCCTGCTGTTCAGTCGTGTGGAGATGAGTGGACAGAGGCAGTGTTCAAAACTCAGATTCAGTTGCCTGCCAGTGAGGAGATAGGCTCAGAGCCTTATGTTACTTGATTAAAAAAAAAAAAAAAAAAAAAAAAAAAGATTACTGTGGTATTTCTCACACATGAATGTAAGGAATGATAGGATTATGCTTATTCGATTTGCTGTTTGAGTGAAATGTGTATCTGAAGCAGAATGGTTAAGAAACTGGATGCTGCTTAAAATATTAAAAAATATGAATAAGGTATTGAAGGAATCCTAGACTAATATTCAGGATGATCAAATTCAAGCATATAAACCTGAGGAAAGTATAATGAGAAAAAAAAAATCTAAGAATGGGAAATTATTAGTTTGCAGTAAGTTTTAAATAATAGTTTCAAGGAAAGGAAATTTTTCTAAAGAAAACCTAGTATTTCTATATCTCCAGAGAAATAGGGTCAGGATTGGAATCTGTCCTCACTCTGAAACTTAATGGTTTTTCTCCTGAACCCTGCATAACCTTAGAAATTTATTCAGAGTAAGTAAATTGTACAATAAATTAACCCACCTCTATTCAATTCCTATCTAGAGAACATTCATTCCATTATAAAGTGTGATCTGTAACATGAATGGATAATGAGTCCGTTATTAGGGAGAAGGTTCTAGTAAAAGAAAAGGGAGTAATACTTTGCAAAATGTTCTTTGAGAAATGTTGGTATATAATTTGGTCACATTGTTCTGAGAAGTTTTGAGAGGTATTAGTGTTGAAACTTTTGGGGTTTTTGTTTTGCTTTTGTTTTTAAAATCTCCCTTTTGACTGTATTTTATGCCTTTTTTTAAACTACTTGAGTGAAGAAGATAACCAAGACATTATGGAGAGGCTAGTGAAGGATTAATCTATTTGGAAGCAATGATTTTGTTCTAAAATGCCTCAGAATATTCATTTTTACCTTCCTAAAGTAATGCATAGCTTTGCAGAACAACTTGAAGTTTTCTAAATGAGGATTTATGACAGTCACTTCTTTTCCTTCTGAATTCCACTTGTGAAATAAAGTCATAAAGAAATGATATAATTCCATGAAGCCCTCAAATAAAATTTTAATGAAATTTAATATCATAATACATGATGTGAAAAAAGTTTAATAAAGGACTTATACAAAAAAATATTATTTATTCATTTTTAGTCTTTTACTTAGCCTCAAAGGATTTAACTTTTTCTCACCGGTAATAAAATAAAGCCAGCTTTGCCTACTTTACAGTATTTATAAGAATACAACTGCCAAAAAATGTGGAAATTTTTTAGTTATAAATCACTGTTTAATGAAAATTCATAAAAATTATGCATCTATTTTTTTCACAGTTTTTTGATCCATTTCACTGTTGTTCATTCTCTGTTGTCACTGGTTCATTTATGGCACAGACAATTTCTTAATGTCATACTCAACATTTTTATTTCCTCTTCTAAGTGATTTCCCTGAAGCCTAATGTTAATTCTTTGAATAAAATTTTTTCTGCCCTGTACTAAGCATTTTCTTACATTACATCCCTTTGTACTCCACATTTCCCCCTGAATAAACCGATCAGGGAAAACTAACTTACTACAAAGAGGATTGTCCTTCTCTCCCATTAAGGAGTAATCACTTCTCACGGAAAGGAGCTATCTGACTGATAGCCAGATCCACTCTTCTTCAGTAAGTAACAAGTCCGTAATCTTCCTTCTTTATACTTCAATAGCACCATTGAAGAGACTTGGTTATTTTCCGGTGGTGATGGTTTTTCAGAGGTTTAACTGGAACTTCTGTAGGCACGAGAAACTGAAAAAGAAGTTAAATAAAGAAATCAGTCTTCTCATTCAGGTCAAATCTGAAAAAAAGGATGATGACTCCCCAGAGTCTTGAAATACGATCAAGAACAGTGATGATTTCCTCCTTCTTTCTTCTCAATTTCAAAATTGTCTCCCCTAACATTTATTAGCTACGTTAAAATGGCACAGTGTTTTAGACTATGTCTTGTCTTGCAGTCTACATTTTTTACCTCATATGTCTTACATCACAGTGTGGATTATCTATGCAAAAATTATTTTGACTAAAGGAGTCTAATATATTGAAATCATAAATAGGGGTTTTTGCAGTAAAAATTCAGCATTTCAAAAAATAGAAAATTATATTCAATCATGAGCTCAATGAAGTTAGCAGACAAAATAAACTTATTTCTGAGGGTGATGGAGAAATAAGTTAAGGTGTTCTAAAGGTACACACTTCCAGTTATAAGTCATGCAGGTATAATGTACAACAGTGTGACTATAGTTGATAATACTGTATTTATGTATTTAAATGGTGCATCTCAAGAAAAAAATTGTAATTAGGTATGTGATGAATGTTAACTAGACTTATTGTGGTAACCATTTTGCAATATATAGAAATATTGAATCATTATATAGTTTAAACTAATATAATGTTTTATGTCAGTTATAGCTCAATAAAAACTTAAATTTTACTTAATTATTCATTTAATTTATATTTTCCTCCATGCGGGTAGGGAGTTTTTTCTACTACCAATTATTGTTGCAGTAGACATGTTGGTTAGACAGTTTGGGTCAGGTAAGGGGACTGAAGATTTTAATAAGGCAATGTCTTTGCTCTGTGCAATATTTATCTATTGTTACATAATAATTACCCTCAAATTTAGTGGATAAGAAGAGCAAACATTTTTATCTCAGGAATGAGCAATATTGGAAGATAAAAGATAATATCTTGGGACAAGACTGTGGCTTGGCCTATGGGAGAAATCACAAAGTGTGCAGATCGTTGGGTCTCAGGTTAATGCCCACCAGAAAGCATCCACTGCTGAAGAGAAAATCAGCAACTAGTACGTCACCAGTCTGCCTCATTGACCCCCATGGTGCTTGCACAATGGGATCATGAACTTAGTGGCCATCGTAGTAGCAATGAGACTACTAGCCTGACAGCCTGGGTTTCCTCTCCAAGGCTGATCTAGCTTCTGCCATTGCTGATGCCTGATCTGTCAATAGCAGAGACTAACTCAGAACCCTCAGTGAGGTAGCATTTCTCAAGTAGACCAGCTAAACTTTGAAAGCAAGTTCATTGCTATACATATGTCTGACCCATTCTAAACCTGGAGAGGGCAGAAATTCATTGTTAGTGAGAACTGATACACAAGCCAGCAGTTTCATGGGGTTGTGACCTGTGTACAGGGCTGCATGGTTGGTTTAATGTTCTAATCTCATTATTGTAAAAATTTTTGAACAAAGGACACAGAATTCTCAATTTGCATTGAGTCCCACAAATAATCTCTCTTGTTCTGTTATTTCCCTTGCATTTGTGTTGGAGGCATGAAACAACATGAGTATCTGAGGACTTAGGAACATCTGATATAAGATCTCACAAATGTCACTTCAAATGAAATGACCTTTTGGCAAAATTAGGTGCAACAAGGTGTGAAGGACCACAGCATCCGATGATCCCACATATCTCACATTATTTAAAAGCAACTGACAGGAAGAACTGCAGAAGGTGATTTTTGGGTGAAAGATACCTGTCAGAACAAGCGGATAAAATTGATTAATATGGTTTGTTTTGGAAGCCAGTACTTCCTAGAATTTCACTTTTCTGTGTTTCTCAGTTGTATTTAATATCATTTAATCTTTTAATACTCTAAAACCATATTTTCTCTAAGAATTTATTCCTTCCATTGGCATTTTTCTTACAATCATTTTTAAAAAATATAACCTCCTAGATTAGCTCAGCTTTCTTTTTTAAATGTTTGTATTGTCTGTAGCATTATTGTAGCCAGCTGTTAAGAGGAATTAGAATGTGGTCTGTTAGGGTAGAAAGGATAGAAAAGGTTTGAGAGATTTTGAAGAACAAATCAATAGATCTTAAACTGTTGAGATATGGAGAACAAAAGTGCCTAAATTAAAAATGATGTTTCTTTTGCAACCACAAAAAAATCAAATAGACTGGAAACCAAAAGTTTTAAAAGGATATCCAGATTTTAGAAACCAAAACAAATGTGTTATGGATCTTTTCATGGTGACTTTGAGAATTTTATTTTTGAATTTTCCTGTAGCTGAGTAATTATTTGCCAGCTAAATTCTTGATAAATAAAAAATTGTTTTTGCTAGTTTTTAAGAGCACATTTTAATAATGCTATAGAGACTAATTGACTTATGTCCACATATTCTAGGTAGACAAGATTAACAGTCTCTGAATTCTTTTGCCATTCTTCTAAGGCAAAGGGATTGGGGTTCTGTATAATTACTATGCAAATCATAATTTGATTGTACTATCTT